>WEKY01036194.1:0-16863 GCA_013390045.1 Picathartes gymnocephalus
AAAACAAAAACAAACAAAAAAAGGTGGGAAAATAAAAGTTTTAAGTAAATAAACAAAAAAGTATTATTTTGAAAATTCAAACATAAAGTATGTAATACCCCTAAAACAAGAAGGCTCATTTTTATATTGTGGTCTTGAAATTAAACACGTCGATTTCTGACACTTTAATTTCTGAAAGTATGGTAGTTAAATGCATTTCCATTTTCTTGTGCTGCTGTGGGTGCAGGCATGTGGCTAGATTATACTTCTTTCTAAAAAGGGCAATTAAGCCACTAATATCTATAATAAAAATATAGAAGATTTGTCCTCATGGCAGGCGAGTGTGGTGAGGTGGAGGGAGAACAAAAAAGAAAAACTGCTGGTGAAAAAGGGTGAGCATTTTCAATTTGCTTTGGATATCTAGAATAGTTGAAAGCAAAACATCAAAACTTCGAAGTTTTAGAAGTCACTGTGAACAATATCCCCAGGAGAAATATTTGAGAATTCTACTTATGCCACCAACAGAAACTGTGAACTCAGAAATTGTAGGTGTGTGTAGAAATTCTATCTAAGGCAGTCTAAGGCAAATGCTAAAACATCTCTGGCTAAAACATCTGGAAATTTGCATGGAATTGTTGAAAGACGGTACATAAAGTCACGTATTTTTAAGGTGATCTTAGGTGGGATGTAAATGTTGTCATTCACCCACTTCATTCGTTCCAGTGTAGGCTGAGAAGAGAAATGGTTTGGTGAAACTTTTTGGGCAAACAGCCTCATACTCCCAGCTAACTGACACTGGAGTTTTTTACACTTCTAGGAGTTCACTTATGCTCTTGTTCAAGTGCAAGGTTCTGCTTTCCCTGAAATTAATATAAATCACTATGAAACGAGAAGGGCCATATCCATCAGCAAAAAAGGAATATTCTCAGATCCCTTTACACAAGTATTGTAGGACAGGACTAGAAGTGTGAATAAGTCTCTCAAATAGTTTGGTTTAAAGTTTTAATATTAATTTTATCCGAGAATTAATTTGTTGAATTAATGTATAATATGAAGCATTGGGCAGCCTTACTGAGAGTTATTGACAATAGCAGTCTAACGTTTACAAAGGCTTTCCCTCTCTCAATAATAATCTCTTACTATCAGCAATAAATCTCTATGTTGGTCTCCTAAGAAGTCAATATCTTCTTATTAATCACAGATAAAGTAGTTTGAATCATATACATTCCTTCTACCTTCATTTGCCAGCTCAGTAGCTGATTCTGCCCTAAATATATAAAGTGGAAAAACTATGTTCCTTTAATTTTTTTTAAAGAATAAGGAAAATTATTTCAACTAGCTTTATTTATCTTTTATTTAAAGAAATATAATTCAAGTGTTACTTTATTTAAAGGAATAGGCTTCATTAAATGAGAGAGGCTACTTTAACATTTTAAAGAGATAACTTTCATTACAAAGTAGAAGTTATTTACAACTTCTTGCCCTCTATGCAATATGAAATGGAACTGTGTGAATACTAAGAAGCAAAAATTCTGCAGTGTGCTCTCAGTACTTTATCAACTAAGTCTTATCAGAAAAGTTGATTTTGTATATGAAAATCCAGTGAATATTGCTTTCCACTTTTCCTATACATTGAAAAAGTGTGATTATATCTTGATTAATATTTCTATAATTTTATTCCATCTCTCAGATATATCAACAGGACACTATTAAATAGAAAATTGTAAGTTTGACCCCAAGACACCAATTTGAATTCCAATTGGATGCCTTAAGGTGTCTAAAAGACTTTATATGTGTGATCTTTAAGACCTGAAATACTCTATGAGTTTTCATACCACTGGTGGCTCAACCAACATGCACACACTTCTGTGTGTCCACATGTGCCAAGGACATAAGCATCCACCTAGTCCATGTTTTCTGTTCCGATGCTAGGAGAAAAAAGATAAAAAGATTTGGGTTTACCTGAACAAGAGAGAAATATAAGAAATGTCTGGTGCAAATCAAAGCTGGGGGGGCAGTAGTACTTCTGCTGTCACTGCCAAGAACTAGACTACTTTAGCTTGCTCAATGGGTATTTTTTGCCTGCTCTCTAGTCACTGCAGCTCAGGATGTGCTCTCTTCTGCCCTTCATCTGACCTTCTTGTACTGCTGCACATATGTAAGTCCACCACTTAGTGGCCAAGCTGCACCCCGAAGCACCAGTGTCACCTGAAGACCACCTTATCTCATTCCTGACATTTTCTTCCAGGTGTTATTTGTAGAGCAAGAAGCACCCTCTAGTCCCTATACTATCTAATGCACACGACTCTTGTGGCTTGGTATTAGTACAAACTAACAAGGCTTGATTTTCATGGAAGAAAAAAAAGATTAATATATTCACAACTAATTATGAAAACTGACAGATAAAGGCCTTCATGCTCAGGGAATAGGGAAGCAATCATGATTACAGAAAATATATAATTCGTTATAATTATTTTGAGGAATACCTTAATTCTGTAGAGCAGTCCATTTGTTCTCCACAAGTATTTGATATTCTATATCAATAGGTGGTACTTGCAAGCCATGTGCTTCAGCAAGGTGTTTGAGCAGGTATATATCTTCAGGTAGGTAAATTTAGATAGAAATTTCCATGTGTTTAATTTTGTTTTACAGAATTAGATGACTCTTTACATATGACTCTTTAGATAGTCAAGTAGTTTGAGGAAATTTTGATAAAATAAACTGAAATTAAAGAATGAAATCAATATAGCTAATCCAGCTGAAGACAGCAGAAGGAATAGTTTATTCTCTAAGTAACTGAACATCTCCATAGAGTCTGATTGTTGTCATACCTGTCATTCTGCCATAAAACAATGAATATCAGTTAATTTTTATCTGTTCAAAATGTAAGTCATGTAGTTGGTTTTATTTACGTCTGTTTATTATCATTACTTTTCTTTCACCACAGAAAAGTGATACTACCAGCAAATCACTTGGAAAGGATGATTTGACTAAGAATTATTAAAAAAAAAAGGCTTAAACAATGTTGATGACAGAGAAAAGGGTTTGAAAGTCAGAAGCCATTCTTATCATCATTTGCAGAGGGAAGAATATATCTCCAAATTGTCAGGCTAGTCTACAGTCCATGATTATTCCTCAGTTTTAACTGATGTTAAAGTCTGTGGGACAACCCCTGAGCAATTTGTCAACCCTCCCAATTGCTGTTGTTTCCACTAGAAAGCGGAGATCCATTGTTCATCACTCACCTCTATCATTTTTCAGCTAGAGTAAAGCTGTCCACCTGGATTTGTGGTCTTTGGCAGAGACAAAACTCCAGCCAGTGCTGAACTGGCAAAGTGTTCACTGACTATGGTCACACGAACAAATCTCAGCTTCTGAGACAGGAGTCTTGTAGAAAAAAGTTCCAGAAGTGGCATAGCCTTATCGCTAATATCTCAGTTGGTCCTCATAAGTAAGGGACCAAAACACTGATTTAAGAGCAGTAAAAAAAGACAAAAAAAACCACTTTGTTCATTTGACATTAAAAGATTTCCTTTTATTAGAAAAGGTATTGGTGCAGGCTTATGTGACCTTGGTCTAACATTGCAGAATTGTCTCCAAGGGAAGTTAAGGACACCCTTGTGACTGTCCCCACATGATACTCACTCTATGCTCTGCTTTCTCAATTTCGCTGGCCGACCTATTGTTTCTCTGGATATCTTTCAAACACACCAGGCTGCTCATTTACAAACAAGGAGAAGACAAAACAGCTAACACAAAACAGATGTTAGTCCTTCTGTTTAATTGCGTTGACAAATACACCAAGACTTTGGTATTAGAACCTTCACAAGAGTTACAGACTTCACAGTTACTAATGAGTCTAATTTGTGTTACCTTAAAAAATAACTGGTTTTAGACGTGCGCTGCAGAACAATATAATGCCTCTTATCCATGGCCTTCACTCAGCAACTCAAAAAGTCCAGGAAATAAAGTAAATGGAAATGAGCTATCAGAAGCTTCTTGCTCTCTGTACCAATTTAAAAGCTATTAAGAAGTTCATGCATTTTCAGATTATGCCATGGTGTCATTTGTCTTTGTTTGGCACCAATTCTCCAGTTAGTTTGTCTTTTCACCATAAAAATGGCTCTCATGCTGTATTAGCACAGGGGACTAAATAGAAGCAGCTCTGTAGTGCTACCCATGCATTTAAAGGCACTACCTATTTCAGTTGGTGTCAAAGGAGCTTTCCCACTATCAAAACTAAAACAGGATCTGACCGTAATAGATATATTCCACTTGAAGTGAGTAGAAATAAATCTACTGCAATGCCATTACCAATACATTTTGCTCTGTCACCTCTCAAAATAATTTTGTTCTGCTTATCCTATGTTTTAATTTATTTGTAGTAGTGAAAAACATGGTTAAAAGGATTTTATATGGACAGGACCACTGAAGGGAAAGGTACATTTGAAACTTTAAAATCCATTCATATATAGGTTTTCTTTCTCAATTTATTGTGATGAGATTGGTTTCCTGAGGTGGAAGATGTAATTAACAATTAAATTGACAATTAAATCACATAGAGGTGGACTCTGTAGACATGGAAGACTTTTGTCAGTCTTTGTTCCTTTATTCTGACCACGGTTTTTTTTGTTAATCGTAGTAAAAGAAAGAGAACGTACATATTACACCTTTCAAATATGAATGTTTAATTCACCTTTAAATTTTGAGGTGTATTCTCACTTGGTGCAAATATGAAAATCCTACCAGCAGTCACCTAAGTTCTGCACCCTTCTGGACAGCAGGGTAGATTTTTTGCATGATTAAGTATATATAAGGTGAGTTAGGCCCAGCAGAGTTTTAAACATCTAGAAGCTTCATTAAAAGAAATCCATCATTAAAAGAACAAAATCATTATATTTGCATTGAAATTTTCATCAATAAAATTTATGTTTGATCTTATTGAAAAGCTTATTCCCTTCAGCCAACCAGTGTCAGCATCATTAACAGTAGTGTTTATATTGGACAGACTTACTGCAATGACAAATTATCTCATTTACAGCAGTGTCCAGAAGTTCCCTTGCTATAGAAGATACAAATTATGCCAATTATTCATCACTTTCTTCTAATACCTTCCTGACACACAATATGAATTTGCTCATAAAAAAAATACGATTCCCTTTCCACTTCACCCCTCCACATTTCATTGAGAAGGTGACATGACTGTGGGTAAGGTTTTGCAGCTTCAGTGTTCATACCATAAGCAAAGAAGGGAATTAGAGCTGTGTCTGAGCAACCTATAAAATCTGCATATGAATATTTCATCACTGGTTAATGCCATTCTGAGAAATGCAGATTTTTCAGAGAGGACTGTATCCTGAAACTCCTGATGCCAACAGAATTTTACACTTACACTGAAAATTAAACATGGTTCTCATTCCCTGAAACAGTGCAATGGTCTACCTGAACCTCAAAATATCTATTTTTATAGATATTCCAAACAAATTATATGACTTCAACAGTTGTGGGTTGAGTTGGAACTCAGGGAACTTCCCAGGAAGTTGAGTTTTTAAGTAGATGTTTCTGCCTTTCTCTGTACCTGTGTCTTCCACAAAGATAGGAAAAAGGGGCAAGTACTTCTAGCTGTTCTAATTTGGGGGCATACATGTTGCAAATAAGTAAGGCAGCACCAAAACCCAAAGAACAAAAATGATCCTGCTCTTCTGACAGCAATGATATTTTCTCTGAAACAAAATACAACAGAAAGACAAGCTTTGTATGCTCCACCCTTGAAAACACCTAAGGTCAGGATGAACGGGGTTCTGAGCAACCTGATCTGGTGGAAGGTGTCTCTGCCCATGTCAGAGGGGTTGGAATTTGATGATCTTTAAGGTCACTCTCAACCCAAACCATTCTATGACTCTATGATGAAAAAGGGTGGCCACGTGTCACAACAAATGCACAACCAGACTTTTGCCTCAGGCCATGTCTCTTGTTACCTGACATAAGTAACACAGCTGACTGCTGAGGTAAACACACAATGCCCATGCACCATGCAAATCAATAGCAGAAGTTATCCACTGCTAAAATGGAATTATGGGACCAGATATGGAAGAGGATTTTTTACCTATTTTACAAATTTTATTCTTTGATGGCTGTTTTTCATGGTAAACCCATAGGTTTTGCTTCCAGTCCCCCCAAAATTTTGCACAGCTGTATTATATGTGCTCTGCAGGCAACTGTGTTTTAAATATTTTTAAGACTAGTGGTGGAAATATCTGTCAATATTTACTCAAGAAAGATTTAATTCCGAAGTTCAAGGATGCTGTGCTGTCTCTCAAGACAAAATCTTTGAGATTTTAGTGGTAATGAGGTGCACATATTCAATAAATAGTCAAAACACAAAGAATGTAAGATAAATATGAAAGCACAAAGCAGCATGCATTTATAAAACTGCACTAAAGGTGAAGGGGTAGGGCTGCAAACATAAGCTGTGGACACAAGTGCCTGACTAGTCCTGTGGCATGATCACTTACTGAAAGATCCCAAAAGAATAGCCCTTCATTACAAAAAAGACTTTGTGACTCCACAAAACCAGCTCTGCTCATGATTAAATGGAAAAATGACATGAATGACCTACTTATCTAGGACATCCAGTAGCAAAATAATAATAAAAGTGTTATCTGATTTCAATAAATGACAATGTCTCTTTGTCTATTCTCCTGCATAGAAAGCATGAGTACTGTCTAAATAATGTACTGTATGCAAGAGTAGTGACACAGGAAAAACAGTTAAATTAGAACTTACCAAGGCAAAACCAGTAAGTTTAAAAGTTTTGCTGAATCCTATTTTATTTTTATTTTTCATTTGATATTTACTTTTAAATTTAAATTTCATTTTACATTTTCTTTTATCTGGTTACCCCGAATTATTGAAATAAATTTAGCAGAAATAAATTTATCCAAAAGACATTTTTAGAAAAATAATTGATGTATTATGGTCTGATCCAATGACACTAAGGACACTGGCAAATCATCCTTTCATTTCAGGGATACAGAGTCAGACCTCTGGCAAGTGAAAGAAAAAGACACTACCTATTAAAAATGATGGACTGCAGAGTAATTACATGTTCTGCTAAATGATGCAATAATTACACAAAGTAATTCCTAAAATAGTTTCACTTGCTGTTTCAGATCCCATGATGAAAACCTTCTTCAAAAACAAGTAATCAAGAATGTATCCAGTACTTTCATAATATTGTGTGCATTGTGCTTAAACTTGCAATATATATTTATATTGTCATCACAACTGAGCAGTTGTTGGAAGAAAATTCCCAGGAATATTACTTCACTATTTATTAAAATATGTTCTACCACATCTATGTCCCTTTCTGTGTTGTAGCTTACATACTTATCTCACTAGGTAAAAATCTTAATAAATGTAGAACTTTAATTACTAGTTGTTCCCACAGCTTCTTGTGTTTTTAAATGAATATGCTGCATTGTAATAACAGGAACATATTCTAAAAGTGGGTTTAATTGTTGAATTCTGAGAAAAATAAATATATATAAATATACTATTTCAAAATATTAGAAAAGAAAATTTACGATTTACTTGCTACAACAGATGAGATAATTTTGAAAATGAGAGGAGTTTATGGGTTTACAAGAGACACACAAGCTCAACCTCTATCACTAAACTTTTTGTTAGCCTCCAACACAGAATGACCAGCTGAACTACTTTGAGAAGAGTCTCCAGATTGAGTTAATTCCAAAACAGTGTTTGATATGTATTTGAAGAGTGCTAACCGACTCATGTCAAAACCTGCTAAATAATTTAACCCTTTAATGGTTGAACCACTTGAATAATTTAACAATTTAAATGCGAAAGTTCCAGTAGCTGGAGGTATGTCTTGATGGTGTTTGATTTGCCAGAACAGACAGAGACCTAAAGTTCACAAGCCTGTTTTCACAGATGATGTACAAAGACCACTACTATGAGTTACCATCACCTCCTTGGCAAGTGTCAAATGCATTTTAAAGTAGGTAGAAGTGTAAAATTAATATATTAGTGCTTGAAAGCTAAGAAAGGTATAGAAAAGAAGATGCAGGAGAACTCTCATTAAATATTCACATACAGAATCATACTGTCCACTACACTTGGAAGAGAACCACAGAACACTGTGGCTTCTCAAATTATACTAGAAAACAAGGAAAACAGAGGGAAAATATATTGTTGGCTTTTTCAAACATCAATCAGTCTCTCCCATCCTCTGCTCTTGAATGGAAATGCATGGAGAGCAGATTGCTTTAATTTCCAGAACAGAAGTTACCACAGCAGCATTTCATTGTAGCATGAGGAAAGTATGGAAATGAAAGAGTAAGTTTTGGATTTATGTGGATATCAAGAGCAATGACGGTGTCTGCAGGAAATGAAATGGGCACCTGTATGCACTGAAGATCCCACATGAGGGGCTGCTGGTGATTGAGGTTGGTCACCTCATGCAGTAGCCTGGTGCCTTGACCTACTTATTTGTATTCCACTGAGCTGTACACAGGTTAAAGATAAATCCTTGGCACCACCCGTGTTTCTGAACGTTTCAGAGGATGACTGCTCACAGCTACAGCACACACACATATCCCTTTATAATGACTAAAATACGTGTGTGAGGACTCCTGGGGAAAGGAAAACAAGCAGCCCATGGAATGTCATGACTGATAACTAAGTTGCCTGTACAGACTCTCAGAAATCAAACTATATTAGTCTGTTTCAAGTGGCCTACGAGGAACTAAAGTTCTGGTGCACACATGCAGAAGAAATTCTTGACAGGAATACCAATATATTACAGATTTATTCTTACCAGACTACTTTATATTTTTTTTCTACAGAGGAAGAAATGGCAGGCAGGATGAACCTGAATGTTTTATTTGGTTTTTTTTCTGAGCCGTATCTGATTTCTACTCCTGATTCCTCAAAGTAAAGCATCTGTTTGAAACTCAATCAGAGTTGTAGATAGAATAAAGGCTCTTCTAGTGTGGAATAAGAATAATATTTGGGAAAAAAAAATGTATTTTTTTCTGTAACTTTTAAAACGAAGGCTTAAAACTATAATTTTCTTGAGTTATTCTCAGCTTTTTGTGGTTTTTTTTCTGAGCTAACAGTAAACCATTATGTTCAGCAAAATTCACCTATCTCCTTAGATCCTTCTTTTATTCCTGTACCCTATTTGAAAACACAAATAGCAAACTGTCCACTGAAAGGTTAAGGTATTAATGTGAAGAAGTTTGAGGCACATTACTGCCATCATAACTTTTTTGCCAATACCCTCATTTTGTGCTCCTGGACCTACTTCCAGGAAAAAAAGGTCAGTGTAAAGTTTATCAAAGGGAGTGTTTTGATGTTTGCTGTAATAAGAGTTTTAGAGTCTTATCTATAAGACTTAGCTATACTATATTTGTGTGACTGCATTATTGAATGCTACATATAACACTTTGTCTGAAACTTTTTATTAAATCAAAGTTTCAGTAGTAGGAAGCAGCATGGACTCGCTACATTGACATCAAATTTGTTCTTGCTTAATTGTAATCATCATCAAATGGATTAATATTGTTACAGATTTGGCAAATGGAGTAAATTTCTTAAAGTACAGACATGGACTTTAAGAAAAGTGTTGATATTCTATCAATAAAAAGCACATGAGGTTAACAATGCAATAGTGATTTTAAAGCTTTGTTTGATCTAAGGCAAATGACAAAAAAGAGACAGAATAACATCTTCATTATGAACAGACACATTTTGTAGGCAGAATTAGTCTCCTTTTACTTCAGGCATTTATATTGTATTTGATGGAGATAGACATTTCTGGCATGCAGTTAAGCTGACACATTTCAAACATCTACTTTAGGACATATAAATATGTATCCAAATGTGATTCTTCTCCTCCGCTGCCAGTAAAGACAATCTAAGCTATCTAGATATTTATCATTGAGTTCAATTGATTAAATGTAGGTAGTTAAAAGAACTAAGGAAGAACCTAACTTGGATATCTATATAGTGGATAAAAACTACTCAAAGAGATTACAAAATGTGCAACACTTCAAGTATTTCTAGCAACTTCAGGAGTGATTTAAGCCTCTTACTGCATTTTACATTAGGACTTTTATTTTCTCAGCTCAGAGACCTGCATAATGTGGTGAATCCTGACTTCCTTTTTTTTTCCGAGGGAAAGAAAATTTTTCAGTTGGGAAGATGTACATTAAACACTTGTTTTCTTAGTCTTCCAAAGAACTGCAAAACCTCTGGGTGACTAGTTATTTCTTATTGAAGAATAAGCTAATTTATCAACCTGTGAGAGGGCTTTATACTAGCAAACAATCAGAAAAAGAATAATAGGAAAGTGAAACTTACTGAAGAAGCCCACAATTTTTAGTATAAACATTTTTGTGTTGCTTTTTAACTCTTTATTATTCTCATGAGATACATTTACTCTAATACAGTTGCCTCTGATTATATTTCAAAATAATATTTTACATTAATGATAGTGTACACTGCAAACATGGTAATACAAGAGCAGATATTTTTATTATGTCTTCATTAGTTACCTTATGCAGTGACATCAGTTTCAAAAGCAAAAGCAGCCAAATAATGTTATCAGGTGCTTTATATGAGTGTCATGCTGCCCTTATGCAGAGGAGCATTAATGTCAATGCCAAAGCCACACTGCATACAGTATCAACATTGATGTTCCTGTGAACCTTATTTCTTATTCATGTTACAAATGTCATGATCAGAAAAAAATAAAATAACTATTTGCAGTGTAAGCATAATGACTAAAAAAAAAAAATAATAATGATGTGAGGATAAGTAACACAGCTGTAGCCATGGTAACATTGCAGAGTGAATAATTCACAGCAAATAGCATTCTTGATGAAGTTAGCCTACTTTTGCTGCAGTGAAGTAACTGCTAGCAGATTGTAATTTTCTCTTCAAATGTGCCTCTAATTCAAAAGTACCTGGGACATACAGGAATATTTTATATGTGATCCTCAATGCCTTAAAATTATGTTGTTTGGTAGCTATAACTGGAGACCAGACTCTTTTTTTTATGCTGCCTGATCAGATGAGCATCTATTACCAGTTTAATCCAAGTTCCATTATATTCAGAAAAAAAAGTGATATCTATCACTTTGAGTTAGAACTGGATCAATAAGGAGTTTGAATGTATCTGTGTGACATTGATTTTTGCTCACAGAATTCTATAACTGGCCATAAAACTGTGGGCTCTCTATTTATGAAAGAATTTCTCTCTATTTTTTTTTTTTTCTGTATGTAGACAAGAAAGGATGTTCTGGTTCTATGGCATCATTAGGAAATGTCTTTTCAACACACCTCTTGCTCCAAAAGCTAAATGTTAAGGGGACTGGGAATGGTGTGACCAAAATTCCACTGGCTGCTCCTGGCCTAGCATGCATGATTAAGATTCAGTAGCCACTAGCACACCAGGTCAGTAAAGAAGCAGTAAAGTTAGCATCACATCCATCTATATTTAAGTCCTCAGCCCAGGCAGGTGTTCATTTACGACTGGATCAGCACAGGTAATGAGATTTATAGTACAGGCTCACTGCAAATTCCACATTCCCATCTGTGGATCTTAGCTAGGTGGCTCAAACACTCTGCTATCATGCTACCCTTCCTTCTGTCCTCTTGGCATTCCTCAGGGCCTGCACAAAATCTCTGACAGAGTATTTATATTTTATTTATATTAGTGTAGTCCCTCAGGGCCAGCTCAGAGAGGAAAACTACTTCCCAGGAAAGAGCAGATGAAGTTTTGGCCTGGTTTCACCATAAGCGTCTCTTTGCCCTTCCTTCCTTTCTCCCTTTGCATACTCCCAGACCTCCAATTTCTCTAACTTACATCCTCTGCTGGCAACCAGAGAAGAGATTTTGCTTCACCGTTGCCAGTGGGAGAATCTCACTGAACATTTTGCTCCAATGCATGCTGGAGACTTTAAAGATACAATTTGAGGTAAAGCAATTGTCCTGGTTTAGGGCAAATTTGGGAGAAAACCCTAGAAAGTGCTCTCCTCTAACCCGTCAGCTTCAGTAGCCTCTCCCCCTAACCTGTTCAGGAGAAAAATCTCCTTAGAGAAAAGTGGAAAAAACTTTATTTAACCAGAAAAGTATTCATAAGCATAGAGAAGTGAACAATATTAAACAGTAGAATCTCTTGTTGCTCTGAAGAGCCGGCAAAGTCAGAAAGTCCTTTTGTGGGTGTGGTTCAGCCAGTGTCAGTCTCTCAGGGCTCGGGTTAGGTGCCCAGCCCTGCTGTGCCGCTTGGGCCCCCCCGCCAGGCAATTGTCCTCATGTCCTGGACTGGAGAGACGCTGAACAGTCCCAGAGGAAAAAAACCACAATTCTAGTAAAGCTCTTTCAGCCAACGAGGAAAATCAGCGCAAATAAGCAAAGAAGAATTCCCTGTGTCTCACCCTCTGCCAAAGCTGAGAGCTCCAAGAGAGCACTGAGAGCCTTATCTCTCTCTCCATCTGTGCTGCAGACAACACAGTCCGTGAGAAAGGCATTCCGGGGGAGTAGAGTGCAGTTTCTGCAGATGAACTGAGTGCCGCTTCTCCCCCACCTTGCTCTCTCCGTGCAGCCACACAAACACAGACCTCAACATCCTACATAAGCAGAACAGACGACTGGGGATACAAGCACCATAAAGTCACCCTAGGACAGCAATTTTAAGTTTTCTTTGAAGGCAATTTTCAGTTGGCCATTGAATAATCAATCATTTAAATCCAAATTTAAATTTATAGCTTATAGCCTTATGAATCATTCCACCTGCTTCTTTTAACTTATAACATAATTTTAATGAGTCTTATTCTGTACGGAAGTAGGTTCTGAAAAGCAACTGCATACAAACAGACTTTTTCAAGGCAGAACAACTTTATCGTTATGTTACATATATCCCCAAAATATTCTGCAAGAACAAATTTATTCCTGGCTGCAATCAAGGTTTTATATACTTTATGGAGATTTTTAAAAATCACCTAGCAGCAAAAAAAATAACAATAATAATGGAAAGATTGATGTTTTCTTTGCCCTACATCAATAATATCATCATCCCTAAAATCGTCAGCTGCATTAGCCTGAATTTTGGTGGACGCTTGCTCCAGCTGTCCCACTGCTTTGCATATGGCATGGAGAATGCCAAGGAGTAGTGATGAACCTTATCCATGGAAGCATATGACCTTGGGAAGGGGTTCCACTGCCAACCTATACAATTTTAAAGTCCTTTGAGAGAACTGGCTTTGTGAGGATGGTAAGAAAGCAATACCTTCACAACTAAAACTAGGCTGGACTGGCACAGAGTTTAAAGGGCCTTTATGCCTATTCCTCCTTTTACAAGGATAATACAGCTGAGCTCTCAACTTTGCAACTGTTCTGATCAGCAAACGCCTGCATCTACCAGGAGGCCAAAGAAAGCTCTGATAGATGGGTGACACCAGCTGGACTAAATAAATCACAGAATTTGAGGCTGGGGTGGAGACAGAAGCAATATTTCTCGCTATTTTTGACTCTGCTTTTAATTAATCTACCATTTTACATCATAGAGCACTTTGTAAAATGTACTGATCACTGAATATGAACAGATAGATTTAATTTAACCAACATTTGAGATATTCAATTTATTTTAGAAACATGATAGTCTGTTTACTGGTTTCATTAGTGACTAAGCTCTTGGCCAGCTTAAGTAAAGTCTGTATAAAATTGATTGAGCTAAATTTCTTGCAATAAACATTTTTTTCATTCTTTCCTATTTGTATGTGCAAAAGGCATTGGAGAATTTTTCATTTGGCAGACTGGATAGTAGCTTACAATTAAATTAAATGTTCTGCAAATATATTCCGCTTTCTGTTGCTCTACCATGTGAAATGATTGAATGTTACCCACTGTGAGAAAGTTGTTTTCTCAAGATACCCTGAATTTCTGGTAACTAGACAGATATTTTTTAAAGGTAGATAGCTGGGTTAAAGAAGAGCTTAGCAGAGTATTTCTCTGTGGTTTTGAAATGCTATGCAAACGTTCGTTCATTTCTTTTGCACTTGGAAACTACACAAACTAGCTTTCATAGTATCCAACATCGGTTCTCAGGTGTCATTAGTACCAGTGCTGCTGCAGCTTCATTTTTATCTTCTTTTACAATAATGATAATGATGTTGAAGCTTACAAACATGGATTTACATTAGACATCAAATGAAAGCCTCCAGTGAGTGGATTAACATATCAGGACAGTTGGCTGATGCATTTCAAGCAGCCTCTGAATTATATATGGCCCCCAGTGCCCTTATCGTTAGGCAAAGATGTACTTACAGTTCATTGAATGGGACAGGATAAGTGAAATAGGGCAGCTTTGCTGGGTGATTGGTAGAAGGGTATTATGCAGCCAGATGAAGTGGATTGTTGATTACATTCTGTTTTAAAGTTCAATAAATTCATCCCCAGAGCCTATATTGGTGTTACAAAATAATGGATTGCTCAGTTGGTGCACTGTCATGGTTGTATTTAATATGGTGGAAGCCTTTATAAGGTGGTCAATAGTCATAGATTTATACAGAAAGGGAAAATAGCCTTTCACTTAACGGGAAATACTTAGTCTGTGCAGTGTTTTAAAATAATCACAAACTTTCTTAGCCTGAATAGACTGCTGATTGCTGAAGGTGCAGTTTACTGGTCCTGCAACAATAGCAGTGGAAAAGTAGATCAATTAAAGCAGAACACTAGACAGAGAGTTAAAGAGAATGGGCAAGAAATTTAAAACTCAATATGTGGCTGTTTGGTGTCTGTTCATGCTTCCTTAGGTAAGAGTTAATTTCTTTTGCATTCAATTGGGAATTCAGTCTTCTTGTTTTATATGAAAAATATAATCTTACCTTCCATTCTCGATATTAAACTTGTGGCCTATACTCTTCTCATATGGAATAAGCTTCCTAAGAACTAGGAATTTAACTTTTCGAAAGTCATTACTTTAAGTTTATTAGAAATATTGCATGATGACTTTGTCTCTGGGGCTTTTGTTCAGTCATTTTATGGTGGTTTTTTACATATAAGGACATAATTAAACAATTGGAATTAAAATGATCATTCTATATTCCTAGCTTTAAGAGTAAAATCCCAACAGTGTTGCAATTGTTATGAAAAGATTTTTAAAACCAGGAAATTCAGCTTAACTGTACACAAAGGACATCCAAAGATGTATCAGTAAGTAACACAGATTTAAAGTATTCTAGTAGCCTTCAACACTGCCTTATGGGACAAGAGGTTCCACATAAAATTAAAAAGGGAAGGTAAAAATCTAAAAAAAAAATCAAAGAATCAGTGGGTTACATTACTTCCTCATTGCCTACCTGCAGGGGAAAGATTGTGTAAATATTTTTATATGAAAATGTTTGTGGTTTTTATATTAATATACTCTATTTTATCATGTCAATTTTTTGGTAAATTCAATATTCTTTTCACATTTCTAGGCCACGAATGCTGACATGCATCTATGTAGAGGTAAGGTCAGTAAGGAGACACAATATATTCTGTCAAATAAACCAATACACCTATAAAAATTAACAAGCATGTACAAACATAGATATGCTTTTGGTAACACTAGAATTTCAGCAAGACATCTGTGTCCAAAAATGAGTTTTCCCCAGTAAAATTACTTAGTCTATTAGAAAATATTTATTATTAATGAGGCTTATTTTCCTATACTCTTAAAAAAAATTACCTAATTACTATGTATTAGTTATTTCTGTCTTGAAAGAAAAGGATTGCCTTTATGAAAATCATTGAACTTCAAAGAGACTCAAATTCAGCAAACTTAAATTTTATCAAACATAAAATACTGACTATTTTGTTAACATAGGCAAAATCTTGGCTTCTGCTGATGGAACTGGGGCAACAAAAGATGCAGTAAGTAGTGATGTCACTGCTGATAAGCAAATGTCCTTACTTTTATATCCTCACAGAAGGTGTACATGTTCTATTTTCAAGGATGACACACAAAAGACAAGAAATATTAGCAAAATTATTATGAACAGAAAAAACAGATTGTAAGTATATTTTCCACATTGAGCCCAGAGGGAAAATTTTATCTTTATTTTGTGTTAATTCTTTCTTTGCTCTTTTTGTTCCTCCTGTTTTCCCTTTGGTAAGAGGGTCAAGAGAAAAGGAAGGGGCTTCCATAAAATGTGGAACCACAGGTGCTCAGTCAGCCACCAAATAGGCTGCTAAGCAAGGGGGAGGAAAGGCAGAGCTATTGTCACTGGTTTTCTCTAACAGTCCAAGAGGTGTTTCAATAAACTACTTGTGGTGTAGCTTGCTACTTATAGAACCTGCACCTTGTACTTAAGTGTTTCTGCAAACAACAGGAAGGGAAAAAAATGAAGCTCCAAACAGAAATCAAGGCCTTCCAATGTTTCTTGCTTTTAGTAGTTTGATTTCATGATTCCCCAGTATCTGAGAAATCATTGTGTGATTAAGTTATTGCTACTGCAAGAAAGGAAGAGGTTTGATGTTTCCTGATTCCCTAAAAAAAGAGATAATTATCCTTGTAATAAGAGTTGTAAGGTTAGCAAAATGCATGAGGTTTTACTGCCTACTTTCTGTTTGGTATAGCCTGGGAAGTCCAGGGAGATCCTGTTGCCGGAAACACCAAGAGAGTGCTGCAGCTGCAGGGAATGCTGAGAATGGAAAGTGCTGCACTGAACCAAGGCAGCAGTATGGCTCTCTGTCCTTTCCTCTGACAGCAGGAACAGCAAACAGAACAGGTGCTTCTGATTTTCCTCCTCTCTTTGGTCTTTTTCCATGACAGTAGCAGCTGGCCTAAACCTCAGGCTTGGAGTAAAAAAAAAA
>WEKY01036194.1:16886-44688 GCA_013390045.1 Picathartes gymnocephalus
AAAAATACATTTGCCTACACTTTTCTTTGCAAGACTTAGGCAGGCTGTACCATGGAGGTAAGTGAAACGTTGAGCATCTGCTTCTACCTATTACACCTATCAGATTAGTACTCTGAGTCTCTCCTCCTTATCAAAGCCTCTCTCTTACACATTCCTAATGACCTGTGCTCATACACCCAGGTTTTATACCTATGCTATGGCTGTGAGTAATCAGGCAGAATGTTCAGGAAAAAAAGGGATAACCTGAAAATTTTGGTTGCACTCTTTCAAAATTGGATGCATAGTCCTCCCTATCTGCATTCCTGGTGCTTTAAAGTTGGACTTAATATGCACATAACTTTAAGATTCCAACAAGCCAAAACCTGTATTCTTATGTATTACTTTACACATATATAAATACATAGGGAAAAAAAGTTGGAAACATTTTCTGCAATATAAGTACCAAATTTCATTCCTCTTAACAAAAAAATAATAAAAAACCCCTGAAGTATCCTCCAAAGTTTTTGCATTATAATTTTAGTATGTTGTTAATATAAAGAAACTGACCACATAGTCACAACAGACCATAAATCAATATTCCAAGAAGGTACCAGACCAATCTTCTGTTTAAATGCAGCACACCCTATTATAGACAAAAATGAGCAAATAAAAATATTTCTGATGGGTTTTACAAAGAAATGAAGGCAAATTCCAGATAACTTCACTTAGTAAATATAAAAATTATTGTAGATTTTAAAAACTTTATCAAGCACATGACAGGGTAAATAAGCTTCTAACCACTGAGAGTTGAAATGAAGAGTGATGATATGACTGATATGTGCTAATTTTCTTATAACACTCATGCATTGTAATTACTTGGGCTGCAGTTCCTGGATAATGGTTTCAGGGCATAAAAAGCCTGAAACATGCCATAGAGTGCTGAGCAGGCAGAATATCAACCTGACATATTCATGGTTACTAAAAACACAATTAAAAGATTCATTTAAGTTTGGGTGAACTTAAAATTCACTTGGTTTTGCCAGATGGTTAATCTTGCATCTAGTCTCTTTCAATTGGTTCATCTTCAGTTTGCAGTCCCATTTTCTTCCTTCTCAGTACTGCCTTGTAATGCCCTCTTATATATTTCCTCATTCTCAAAAAGACATGGATTTTTTTCACATATTCAGTGTTTCTCTTTACATTTTGTAGCACCGCCTTGTTCCCTGACAACAGCAAACCAAAGCCAGATTCTGATGAAGTGATCAGGAGCCACTCAGGCTGAAAGTTGCATTGTGTTCCTCACAGCCGTGGGCCACAGACTCTCTTCACTACAGACAGGCCTGGACCAGAGTGTCTGAACCAGGAACAGAAATATCTGTGCAAAGAGCTGTTGTTGGGAAGTCACAGACTGGTCACTAAAAGGCTGTGCAGATATGTCGCATATTTTTCTAGCACACTCTGTGAAAAGGCTGGGACCAGGTCTGTACAGTCAGGCTGTTTCTATGTGAGATAGGACACAGGCTTAGTCACTGTCACAGTCATCCATATTTGTTAATATTAGCCCACTGCCTGACTCACTCTTCATCCTTTCTTCCTGCAAAGGATCTGGCAAGACAACACAGCTCAGTAACCATTCCCAGCAATACATATGACTTAAGATCTCTATGGTTATTTTTTTCCCCTTGAGCAAAAAGAATTTGAATTTCTGTGTGTGAGCCACACTGTGACACCTGTTCTGAGGATGAGATAGTGAGCCTTGATTGATTTATATCATGAAGAGGGTTTCTTGTATCTCATTTTCCTAGCATGTGTCTAACACCAAAAAAGTTGTTCAGGGTTTTTGAGCAAACAGGAACCCCTTCAATGAAAAAGCAAATAGTCCTCAACATAGTATGGAACTGCAGCTGCAGCTCAGGTACCCACAAGAGCTCTGCTTTATAATCTCAATCCTCTACCATTTCATATCTCTGCATAATTGAATAAAATCTGCATAGTTTTTCCTATAAACCCAGTTCTGCTTACCTATTCTATTCTAAAACCAGATGCCAATACTGAACTGAAATATCAAAGATTTACCTGCTGGGATGAGCCCAAGACTATTTTTCGATTATTCTCTCACTTAATTTACAATATAATTAAAGGAATACATGTAGTCTCAGGCTGAGAATTTCTAAGTTGACTGTGCATTTATAAATGAAATTTCTACGAAATAAAAAGAAGCTTCTCAATTCTGTGCTAACCCTCAGTGGGCAAGAGTTACATGGTTTCTTCCAGACAGTCACAGCTCTAACATCTTAATAATGTTTCCAAAATCCTTAGGGAGGAAAGCCCAAGTAGCAGCTGCCTGTGTCAAATGGGCATGTACTAAGTATTTGTTCTTTTTTGCTTGGAAGCAAGAAAGTACACATCTGTTAGAATAATTGTTAGCTACAATATTTTTCTAGGGATCACTTGCTGAAGTTAACTGGTATTTTTGGCCCTTATGCATCTTCTTTAAAATCCAAGGAACTCGTATGATTGGCTGGCTTGACTTCCTGTACAAACAGGCCTATGAGCAACCCCTGAAAATCTCTGCATTAGACCAGTAATTTGTATTTGATCTATACTATACTACATCTTCCATAGATATATTCAGTTATGATTACTTTTTAAAGTTGTGAATTCAACCCATCTCTTGGGTTGCACAAAAGCCTGATGGGCTGTTTACATTTCACCTAAGGATTTGATATTAGCTTTTATGTTTGTTTTGCCAAATAGGATGTCTATGACCTTAAGACCTGAGTTACTTTATTAGACTCTGAATTGTTCTTATGGCTCCTTTAGGACCCACCTCAATTTTTTCAACATTATGTTTTGTAAAGCAGTGATATTCTCTCTTAAATCCTACTGCTATCCCTTTCTATCTCCCAAGACATTCTGAAGAACTGATTTCAAAATAGTCTTTTAGGCTGCATCACACATCTTATGTGAGGAAATGTTAACACTATTCATACTTGGACATTCTGTACCATTGCACATTAAAGAACCTTTCCCAAACCAAGTCTAAGTCAAATTTAGCTTTGTGAGAAGCATTGTATCAAGTATTTGTTACTAAAAATATAAATCTGCTTTATTAATCCAAACTGTGTAATCTGCCTGTCATTATTATTTATCATTAACTTGTGAATTTTTCAGCAAGAAAAAAAAATTCAGTAATATTATTTTCTTCCAGATCATTCATATTGTTAAGAACTAAATACCCATTTAAGCCATGTTTCATTTCAAGAAATTTGCTCTGAGGGAATTTTAGTTTAGCTCAGTTTTTCTTTACAGAATTTCAACAATATTATCCCCAATATACTGAAAGATACCGTTTTGTATTACAATTAGGCAATGATCACATTACATGAGAGATTATCCTTCCTTATTTACAGTAAACAGCTACAAGTTAAAGTGAAATAGAAGCTCTATTCATGAATGATTTACATGCTGTTTCTCAAGATTTTGTTTTATTCAAGTCGAAGCTTGTGCCCAGCATATTAAAGACATATTCTAACTTGGTGTGCACAAAAAAAGCTGACTGCTTGCAGTAGTTTCTTTTGAATCAATCTTATCATGGCTATAAATTTCCTCACCTTTCTTTGAGGTTCAGATAGAGGAAATCAATGGCACTCCAAAATGCTTGGTACGACAGGTATAATAATATTAATATTATTTTTGGTAGACATGAACACGCATGGATGTGTATGTTCCATTGGGAGAAACAGTTTCTTTGGTATCTAAAAATGTTTTAATTTTGCTATAGCTAAATGGGCAAGTAACTGTGATGGTTGTCTTGTTATTACTTCCTACCTGAGGGCAAATTAGCTTTTTGAATGTGCTTAATAAAAATTTTAACATTTGTTTTCTCATATTTAAAACAGTATGTTTTATTGAGAAGTTAACTCAAGGAATTAATTGAAGCTACACGTCAAGAAAAAGGAAAACATTTTAAAAGACACCTTGCAAGTTGGCCATGTTTAAGAACAATGGATAATACAGTGTGTTTTCAAGGACTTGGAAACAGAATCAGAGTACTAATGTTTGATAACTTGTCTGTCCCAATAACTTTGTAATCCATTTGTCTGTGCATAAATTACACAACAGCTTATCAAATCAGCAAATATCATGTCATTTGGGATTTTGCTCCGCCTTCCCACCCCCATTCTGTGTGCAAAGAACTGAATTACCTTGGCAGAAGAAGAGAACCCTTTGATAGGGACTCACCAGTGACAGGCACACTGTATTTATTATCTCAGGAACTTTTAGCTCTCATCCATATTTTGAGAGGAAAGCTTTCAGAAGCACTTGAAATCAGAGAAGAGAATGAAATCTGAATTTCTATTCTCATGTCACTACATTAACCAGTCCTTGTAGTGGTCTCATGTCGCCTCTTCACAGCAGGTGGTGATTTAATGTAGTGGTCTAAGTACTCTGGCCGAGCACCAGTGTACTCACTGAGTTTACTTACTCATGTCTGTGGTGAGATAAGGATTAGGAGAAATGCAAAGCAGGCCTAAAACTTCAAAGGTAAAAAGATAGTTTATTAACAGAACTAAAAAGAAAATAATAAGAACCAAAAAAATAACTTTCAGATACATCTCCTTCCCCCATTTCATCAAGTTCTCTCCCATCAACAACATAGAGGCAAAACCTGAGACCTTTAGTCAGTTTACCACCCTTAAAATGGTCTTTTATCAGTTCAATTGGAAGAAGAGTCTCTTCTGTTACACCATGGAGACTTTTCCACACGAACACAGTTCTTTTGTCGTTTCAATATCACAGCGAACTAGCCACCCAGAAAGGGATATCTGTTTGCAGCGAGACAGTTCCTTTCCTTGACAGGCAGTTCTTCCTGCAACTGCTTCTTGAGGACTCATCTTTATTTATTGGGTTACATTTTTAAGGATGACCTGTACTGGTAGGAAAGCAAAGGGGCTTCTCTCTCTCTGGAGATTCTCAGAAGCAAGGTTTCTCTTCTCTATGGTAAGGTTCCCCATTACAACCGTCATTTTGGGAGTAGATATTTTCCCTCTGCTATCTTTCCTGAGGTAAGGGTTTTATCTTGTCGCCTCTATTCTCTACCCTGAGGTAAGGGTTTTCATCTATCCCTTCTTGGTGAAATGATTTCTCATTACCACAGTTACTTTAACAGTTGGTTGCTTCAGCATGGGTGCCTTTGCTTAAGCTATAGTTAGAACACTGTATTCCCCCAACTTATATATGAATTATAGGGAATAATATATCTTAGTCTATTACCATGTCTTTCCAGAAAGAATTTCATCTTTCTCTTCTTCTTTCCCTCTGGGCTCTTAGCCCCTTTCTTCACTGACCTCGGTGCCTCAGTGTTGATTCTTTCTGTGTCCTCACTCTTTCTGAGTCCATTTGTGCACTCAAAGAGTTGTATCTGAGTCCATCTGTGCACTGAGAGAGTTAATCTCTCTTCCAGGTGTTGTAGTTGGTCACATGATCTCTGCTGGGCAGCGGCCGGAGCTGCGCTCCCCTCATGGGGAAGGGAGGGGAAGTGGGGAGTTGTGGCAGGACCTCTACTGGGCCGCGGCGGTGCGGGTCTGGCCCGCGGGGCTGGCAGGATCCAGAAGCCAGGCCTGGACTCAGTGACAGCACAGCGCGGGCTGATAGCTTCCTCTCCCCCTGCACCGGTGGGCGAAACTCAGCAGTCAGGAGCTGCGGTGGCGCTCCCAGAGGAAGGGGAGGGAGGCATGGGTGGCCCCGGATCTCAGTGGTGGCGGGGGAGGAGGAGGGGAGCACGGGGGAGCTGCAGCATCTCAGCAGTCAAGGCCGGACTCAGTGACAGCACAGCACAAGCTGATAGCTTCTCCTCCCCATGCCCAGCGGCTGCGGGCACGACTAAGGCTCGGACCCTGGCGGAGAGGGGAGGGCCCGGCCCCTTGGCCCAGTAGGCCTCGGGGCTGAGTAGGCCCGGCCTGGCCCAGCCTGGGCCCAAGCGGGCCCGCCGGGCTGCATGGAGTTCTGCTGTTACGTATTCAGAAGCTGGAAACCAAAAAAGGGAAACTTGCATTTCTCCTCTCTTAACATGTGAATCACAGAGCCGTTTCTATTTTCCTAAGTGGTTAAACAGAGTGTCCATCTCAGAACCAGCCACTAATTGGCTCTCTAGGCCTGTAGGAAACTGTATTTTATGGGAAGTTGTAAAAGTCTTTGCAGTTAAAATCTTAAAGGAAGTTATGCCTGCAGGAACTGGTAAAAATCCTTGCAGGTGAGAAATTACTTCTTTTCAAACCACCACACACACTTTTTTCACAGTCCAATAGGGTGTAACAAGATCTCAAGGAACTTCACTGACTAATCTATTCAACACCTTTTCCCCCAGTAAAGGTTTGAAAACTAAACGTGAAAAGGAATAACTAACTTGTTTATGAAACCATCCCAGTAAAATATTTGGGTTGCATTGATTTGATGTTCCACTAGGGTTTTGGAACTAAATTCTTAAAAAGAAGGAACAATGTCCTGAGTTATGGGATTTTTCTTCACTTGCTCATGGAAATTTCTGAAATCTCAAAATTTTCTGTACAAGATGTAAGAGCAAGATCACCCTATGTTAATTGACCAATACTGTGACTCTGAAGGAGCTATTATGCAGTTACCTTTGCCTAGTTCCTGTCTTTGCTTCAAATATGTTTTCTAAGTCTCTAATATTTAACTGGTGGTGAGTAGGGAAAGTGAATGCACAGTTAGCATTCAATTATGCTTTACTGTACAGTCAGAGATTTACTAAAACCTTGAGCTCTCAAGCCAGTGGTGGGAAAGGTAAATAAACTTGGTTTTGAATAGTTTACTCATGTATGAAGCAATAATGTAGCAAAACAGCACAGAATGATCTTTAAGGGTTGTTTTGGGTTTTGGAGTGGTTTTGATTTGTTTTGTTTTGTTTTGTTTTGATTTGTTTTGTTTTGTTTTTTTACTTAGCACTAGAGAAAGAGCAAAAGGAAAAAAACTGTATAAAAAACTGGAACATATATAGCACAAGAAAATTGAGTTTCCTTCTTGCAACATCTACCCATTTATCTTTTTTAATATCCCAAACCAAAAGGATGGTTAAATAAATACATAAAGAAATAAATAAAGAAATAAGTTAAAGAAGGCTGTCTTATAAGTATTCAGTCTCATAAATTTGATCATATTGATGAAAATATTTATGAACTTCTCAAAAATCCTTACAAGACTCCTATCAAATTCAATAGTTCAGAATTGGTATCTTGAGTTTTGACTGTACTTTTATTCCAGTATCAGATTAGCAGGGTTTAGTTAATCAAACTTTATTCTAAAGGCACAGTGAGATGGTGGAGATGGGGAGAAAGAAACAGAGTAAGCAGGGAAGCACACAAGCTGCATTATATGGGCATAAAATAAGAAAGTCATACAGAGGAGATACAAATATATTTTGTTTCCCCATATAGCTCATATTTAGCTCCCTAAACAAATCTAAAAAAAGTCAAGGATATTTTCAATAAAACTAGATAAAAGTAAATGAAATCCATCTGTGTTGTAAGTAAATCCTGACAGACAGAAGAGAATGCATGTATTTCTTTAATTTTAAGTCTCCAGGGCAGATTTTTTTCTACTTAGAGGCTGCTTAGCTCTATGCTGCTAAAATATTCTGGGCCTTGATTTGTATAACTGACCTTAAAAAGACTGTCAGGTTAGGAAACCTTCCATAGTCTCAGAGCTGGCACAAGCATTCTTTTGAATCCTTCACTAATCAGTCTAATTTGGAGTAGCCTTTTTAATGCTGTAGTTGAACCTAATGACTTGTATGTTTATATATATTTTTTTGTTTTATGCATTATGTTTAAAGCTTTTCTCACTCCCTTACCACTTTAGGTAAAGCAGTAGATAGCACCTCTTTGAATCCATTGATTAAAATCCAGATATTAACATTTTGCGATTGCATAAGAATAATAAAGATTAATGATGAAAGGAGAATAAAATGCTATATTTGGCTGCAGGTCATGAACTATTTTGAAATTATCTTCTTTAAAACTTTCTATTTTTCCAAGTATATTGTTTCTTTCTCTTTTAAAAATATCTGGCACCCTCTCCCATAATAATCTATTGTTTCAAAAATAAAGAATATTTTGATTATAAGAGTTTTGTCTAATATAGAAAAATTTAATTATAGTTTCATCATAATGATCACCTTTACCTAAAGGAAGGTTATAATTATACAGATTATCACTGTTTGCCTGTCGTTTCATACAGAATGTTTTGCTTGGATCAGTGAAATATCAAGACATTTTTGACATTTCATCTTGGAAAGAACCTTATTTAGTTTATTTTTTCCTGCTTCAAATTTTGCTAATAAAATGTTAATAAAATGCATTGTATTTAACTAATTATACTGAATTTTCTGTGACCTGTATGTAGTCTGGATGCAAGGCAATAATTCTATGTAATATGGAAAATCTCCAACAAGGAAAAAGTTGAAGATAAATTTTTAGTCATAAAGAAAATGTCACAATCTTCCTCCCAGAATGGTATTTAAAATATCTTTATAAATGAACTAAAATAGAGAAAAGCATGGAAAAATGATAACTTCACATTACAGCACTCTACTCTGCATATTCTCAAAAGCTTCATGACAACAGTTATTGCTAAAACAATTGTATGCTTGGCTATGAAGACTGAGTAGGAGAATAAACACTTTTTCTGCTTGAAGAATTGTGCCTCTATATGCCATGTAGGCAAGGAGGTGTCCAACACAACTACTTTGAATGGAAATAGCACTTGTAGTGATACTTCATATGATCAGAAATGCTGACTTGCAGAACACCTCTCAAACTACAGTAACTGAAATTTATATTCCTGCCTTCCTTCTGAAGCAGTTGTGAAGATTAAACTGGGGAAGATCTGACAAGACTGAGATTTTCCTGTACCATTTTATGCTAACTTTTATCTCATGACCTATGAGCTCTCTAGTGTCACCACTGTTTGTATAACATACCTTGGACTGATCTAATCTGTTTGTTTGAAAGAATTTCCCACAGTGAGATATTGTTTGATTTATTCTCAATGTTTACACTACTGAGAAGTGACCTACACAGAACTGGAGGCCTGAAGTTGTGTCAGGGGAGGTTTAGATTGGATATCAGGAGAAGGTTCTTCACCCAGAGGGTGGCTGGGCACTGGAACAGGCTCCCCAGGGAAGTGGTCACAGCACCAGTCTGACAGAGATCAAGAAGTGTTTGGACATTTCTCTCAGGGACATGTGATTTTGGGGCTGCCCTGTGCAGGGCAAGGAGTTGGACTTTGATGATTCTTGTGAGAACCTTCCAACTCAATATATTCTATGAGTCTAGTATTTTATTTGGCAGTAAAAAAAGGCATAAAAACTCACACTTATTTACCTGCATATTACTACAGACCAACACAAGGTTTGATAATCTTATAGTAGCAAATAGACCATATCAGTGAACTTGGTTTTATCTTCATCAACCGTACCAGGCTTATACAAGTCTATTTTTGTAATATATTTCTTCTTCTCTTTTCCCCGCCCTTATATTTCTATGAAATTAAAAGTCTGTTTTAAACTCCTGGGGTAAATGTGTTTCTTCAGTCAGAATTCTCCTGTCAGAGAAATATCTTCTCAGATTTAGAGACAAAATAACTCTCAGTAGTTATATGTATGTAAACATAACATATTACTTTTAGAGATCCAATTTACTAAAACTTTCTCAATAGTTTTCTTTTCTTAATTGAGTTTGAATTAACTCACTAGGGAAGGCACCTAGATTTAGCAAGACAAGTTACTCAAGATGAGCTACAGTGCAACACAGTGCCAAAAAAATTAAACAATTTCTTTGCTGGATAATTAAAATCACAACTTTGTTGTGTGGCGGGTCTTTCTTTTGACTGTTACCTTCTTATTTATTTTTTTACCCAAAAATGCAATTAAATTTGGGTGAACTACATGACACAGGTATAGTATAGGTGAAATGAGAAGACACCCCATGTAACATAAAAGCTGTGCAAGTAGTTTGTGCACATCACAAATCAAGCACAATTGTTACATAATAATACAAAATTAAAGATATTATCTGGTTTTCAGTTATAGATTTGCATTGACAGTACAGCCTGGAAAAGCTATGAACTCTATGGTCTTTGTCTCATTTTAATAATAACAACTCCATTTGAACTGCATCTAAAGAATTAACATGATGATGTTTATAGTTCGAAAGAAACACATCTAAAACTAAAATTCTGTGATTCATCTATTGAATTTTATGCAACCTGACACCTTATCTTAGAATTTGAAAAGATATATATATATATATAATGTAAAAAAGGAGAGAAAAACTAATATGTGGTTCATAACAACTTGTTTTCAGGTTAACTCTGCAAGACAAAAGTTGATCTCAAATTCATCTTGCTGCACATAAAATGAAAGGGGCGACTATGTGAAAGAACACAGCTCAAAAAAAAAAAAAAAAGAAAAAATTAAGAGATAAGTCCAACCAACAATCATGAATTTTAGCCAAATGAGTGAAAGATGGACTTACCATTCCATCAAAGATGAATATCATGTTCAAAGCACTGAAATAGAGTCTGAAGAATTTTGACCACTTTAGAATTTAGAAATACATATATCCTCCCCAATGCCAGTGGTTGATAGAGATTCTTGCCACATTATGATTGAAGTTGCCACTTTCTTAGATTGCTTTCCCAGATGTCCAGTGGTTCTAAAATCCTGGGGAAAGTGTGAATGGGAAACTTCACAAGGACTTCTAATTGAAATGGAAAGAAAACACAGAGAATCTTCATCAGGCTTGGAGGACACAGCTGGATCTTCCAGAAAGTGAGTAGAGGTTCGAACTTCCCACACTGTCCAAAATATATGTCTGAAAATTTATACCTTTTTTCTCCCATTCTCTCCCACGTTTTTTTATTTAAAACTTATTTCCTTCATAATTTAGCCCTGAAACTGTGATTGCATGCTAGGCTCTCGTGAAAGAGAAAAATAATCACATCTTCAGGGAGAATATGTGTTCGTATTTTGATTAATTATCACTATGGTATTAAGAAGTCTTTTGCAGCCAATGAGAGTGTTTTAGACTTCAATCAGTTCTATAGTTATTTGTTATTCAAATTTTATGAAAGACAAATCTGGGTAGAATTGTTGAGATCCTCTCTTTCGTGACCTTGTTTTCCTGAAAGGTGTTGAAACATATGAATATTTAATATTTCTTCATCTGTAACCAGTCTTCTAGCATGAGTAAAGTGCAATAAAGAAGTAGGAAATAATTTCAATAAAGTTTTTCATGAAGAAAAGAATGTATTTGGGCAAATGTAACTTATACACATAAGAAAACCTGTCCCCTTATCATCCCATGATTTTAGGAGAATTACTAAAAATACATTTATTACACTACAAGAAATTATTTTTAAAAAGTCATGGCAAGCTAAGGAGATGCTAGGGAAAATTGCAGTAATGATGTTTGAAGAAAGCAAACCAGTTACTGGCAATTACTATCTTAATGTTTCAACTGAAAATCCTAGTAAAATAAATCATCTGCTTTTAAGAGAGAAAAATGTACTGACACCAAAAGCAGTAATGAAACTAATTACTAAACAAAATAATAAATCTTGCCATTCAATAACTTCTTTGATCAAATTAGATAATCAATAAAAGAAGTGTAAATTAGTGGCTAGAATAGAGGCTTGTACTCTACATATACACTTTCAAATTGCAGCTCACTTCTGTGTGACAGAAGTTATTTAACTTTATAAGTCATGGTCTCCTCTATCTCCATTCTTATTGTTTTAGAGCTTATTATGTCCCTCCCTTTCAGGTGCTTAGTAAAGAAAAAGCCCATTAATGATTACAAGATGTCCAGATAAAAGTCTGACAAGGGTCATAAAAGTGAGCAGAAAGGTAATTAGTAGGGAATGCATTATCACACATTAAAGTTGAATGTAGTATTATATGGATAAATGTAAACATAATGCCTAATAATAGCCTAATGTTTAATTTTGCCTCCATATAGCCCTTTTGAAACCAAATTGAAATTGTCTTGTCCAGTAAACATGAGTAAATATACCTTTGGCCTCCAAAATTTCAAAATGCTTCAGGAGAGTGAGTTTGGTAGTACATTTGTCTTACTGGGAACAGGAAACAGCACAGAACTAAATCTTAATTAATCAGGTCTCTAGTTCAGAACAAAGTGCAGTACATTGAAATGCTCAGATGAATTGAATAGACCCCTTGGTTCAGAAGGAACACTTGTGCAAAGCATAAAGCATTTGTTTGGCAGAAAGATGAAACCAGGGACACAATTATTAATGACATTAAAGAAGAAATGTGTGACATACTTCCTGAACAGACATGTTTCATTCAAAGGTCTTCCATGTATTAAATGAGATCACACAAAGGAGAATGGAGCTAAAGAATTTAAAAGCAAGATCAAACATAAAAATTTCAAGTAATTGTGAGTAATTATAATGATATTTCTTTATCCTGCAAAAATATCTGGGTATGCTAGACAGCTTATATTTAATATTATATTATGGTATATTTAATTTGATGGGTCATAGAACATGCATATCAAAGAATGACCTGTTTTGTACAAAGCTACTAAATGAGTTTTGAAAATTATTATGAAACTAAGGTTAATTTTCAGTATCTTTAGGCAAGTCTGATGATATGAAAACATAATTAATTTTCTGTGGTTTTTTTCTTTAAAACAGCACTAAGCCTGTAATCATGAAGCAAAGAGAGGAGAAGATGCAACATAAGAGATGCAGTGAGGACTCACTGATATAATTTTAGTTCTTTATACATCTTTTAAAAGTATCTGTATAGTCTTTTTCCATGTGTGTCTTCCTGTCATGAATTTAAATTACCAGGGGTCCCTGTAATGACAAAGTGATACACAGAAAAACCACTGAAATACATGGCTGTCTTATAAATACACACAGATTTAGCTGTATTTCTGGTTTTCTTGGTAAGTTTTCATCGACTTTTAAAATTATTTTTTCCTATATGGCCATCAAAACCATGTTCACCATCTTTATCTCTCATATGTTTGGTCTAATTCAGTCTAGTTCTCTTGGTTAAACTAAAATCTTGTGTGTGAGGAGGGGGGATGCTGGGTTTCATTCAGCGGAAAATCACCTGTTCTATTAATTTTTGACAGGTATGGTCTTAAATTGAAACATCCAACGCTGTCAGATGCTAGCTTGAGAAGTGTGAAGATGTACAACTCAAGGTAAAGGAGATCGTCGGGGTCTATTGTAGGCCATGAAATAGTTTGGATCCATGACAACACATAAAAGAGATCATAAGAAAAAGCAGACAAGCACAACAATTTTTGTGGTGCTTCACTAAAGCAGAAGACAAATAACCCGTTTCTTTTCTCACAGTTGGCTGCATAGTTGAGGTACAGCCATTCACCCCTGACTCCATCCACTGAACCTAAGACACCATTCAGTGTTCTTCCCTCACCCACAGGTGAACAATTGACCCCCTTATCTGAAATTGGGTGCTGTTTACCAAGAAAATGTGGTACCAAATTGCTTCATACCTCTTACTCTTACAAAAGGTGTTAAAAATTCCTTTTTCCTCTCATAGTTATGTCTGTAGGAAAGGGCAACAAGTCATTGAGAGCATTCTTTCATTCCTCTATATTGTGGATTTCTTTATACTCTAATTCTCCAACAGTCCATATTTACTGAAGTTAAGAGAATTTTTTTTTTTTTTGCTTGGTTTACATGTACATGTATAAAAGAACTGCAACAAACAAAGGTCACTTTAAAGGAATAAGAGAATCTGAATTACATGATGGATTTCCAAGTGCTTAACTCTGTTTAATTCCATTCCACAAACACTGAGCATTTTCTTGATCATTGCTAATTAGATCACTAAATACTCTGCAAGGAAAGGCAGCCAGGTCACTGCAAGCAGAGAAAAAATGTTGCATATTGGTTTTGTTTTCTGTTGTTGTGCTGTTCTCCATCTAAAGCAATAGTCTCCTAAAATAAAAATGTTGATTCTTCTTTATAGTTTGTGCTGAAGTTAAAATAACATCAAAATTTTCAAAAATAAAAGTATGGTAAGTTATAGTGCACCAGGGAAAGTTTCTGTGTGACAAGCAAGAGAAACTTTTGGGAAAGCTCAACCTTTCCTAAACTACAATGGCACACACCTGGAAAGAACTTTCAGCAGAGAGCTCAAGATCCAAGAGGCATTAAAAGACTGAGAACAAAAACCATTTCCAGTTTGATCACTCAGGGTCACAGGATACTATATTCATGTAAATAAAAAAGATTTTGTTTGCTATACAGTTTAACTATAATTTCTTCTTAAAGGCAATCTACAGGAGATGAATGAAACTTGCTTGTGTCTCCAGAAAAAAGTGGCAGAATGCCATATGAGTGCAAAGTGGACATATTTCTATCTGGATTCTGTTAGTCCATATTTTCTGTACTGCTTCATGAATATTGGTAAAAAAAATATTTAAATGTGAAATAGTAACAATTTTGGCAATAAAATAATGACATTTTATTAATAAAAGTGAGACAGGTCCATATTATCCATCAAATATTCACATTCAGTCTGGCAGGTAAAGTAATAGGATTTTTTTCTGAGAGAAAGGAAAAATGTTAGACTTCTCAAACATGTCCTAACAAATACAAATGGTATCTAGGAAAAATACAGCACTAATGGAATATGACTTTAATACCCAAAACCAAATGAAAACTAGTATGAGTGGATCACTTCTCCACTAGTCTCCTCAGAAAAAAAAAAAAAATTCAGTATATTCAGTGTGCAATATTGACTAAAAGATTTAACTCATGGTGTTCCATAAGGTCACCTAGACATTTTGACTCTGAAAGCTTTCGTTAAGATAAAGATCCATTTTTAAGATGAGACATTGTCTGTGCTCATAACCATTTACAAAGAAAATGTTTCTAGTCAGTACACTAATTAATTGTATTGAATTCAGTTATTGTAACACAGAACAGACACTGATTGAGATGCCTTATTTGCCTCACATAAACATGAATTACATGTCAGTTCTCAGGGTACAAATGGGATGAATATACTCGGACATACCTTTAATTTCCATTAAACAGAAAATAACACCCGAAGTACTGGGAAGAGCATGAGGATTTGTCAAAGGCCCCTGCTTGCAGGCTGGAACAGCTGTCCTTGGAGGACTGCGCCCCGTGGAAGAGTGACCCACGGCACAGCAGTTTTGGCAGGACTGCTGCTCGTGAGAGTGGACCCTCGTTGGAGAAGTTCACGGAGAACTCTCTCCAGTGGGAGGGACCCCACGGTGCAGCAGGGGAAGGACCCCTCTCCCTGAGCAGTGGAAGAAAACCTTGGGTGACAAACTGACCAAAAAAATTCCATGCCCTGTCCCCCTGAACTGTCAGTGGGAAGGAGGGAGGACCTGGGGAAAGAAAAAGTGTTTTTTAAGGTCTTGTCTTGCTTCTCATTATCCTCCTCTGACTCTGTTAGTAATAAACTCAGTTCGTATCTCTAAGTTGAGCCTGTTTTGCCCTTGCAGTGTTTTCTCCTGGTTTTTGTCTCAGCTCATGGACTTTTCACTTAATTTTTCTCTCCTCTGACCAGCTGTGGCAGGGGAGGGCAAGTGAGCCTGGCGTTTGGCCACTGTCAAACCATGACCCAGTGACATCAGGAAAAGTTAGATACCTGGTGGCAGAGTGAGCTGACACCTGCATTGCCAGACCCAAGTACGTGAACTCCAGCAGAGGGAACAGAGTGAACCCTGTTTTGTGCAGTGAGGAGCTGGCAGCAACCCCACACCAAAATATTTTGCACCCAGGGCAGCAGTCAAATCACAGCTATACAGTAAAAAATCAGGGTCTCACAGGAACATCTGCAGGTGATTTTCCAAACCTAACTTTCTTTTTTTAATACCAGATAGGCTTTTATTAATGTCATATAATTGGGATGCTATTATAAAAATCTAGATGCTAATTAATCCACTGAAATCAATGTTTTCAGAAAAGTTTTATTGTAAGCTTTCTTAAAAAGATTTTTTATTTACATTTCAGATGAAAACAAAAAGAAAACTGATATTTTTCTTATCCTTCTCATAATTTGTAGCAGCCTTGTGAAATGCTCTTTTGAAAATACCTTGTACTAAAAAAGTGTACTCTGGAAACATTGTCTCAGAGAATGTAGACGTAATAGTATTAAGCAATGAAGTTACCAACTCCCAAATACCATGCTTTTTCTCTCCATCAGTCAGGTCAGTTGCAAACTATTTTATTTCACCTACTCATGACATTTCAGACTTCTTGTCTGTTTTAATCTGTAGCACCAGCTGTCCACTTCTACAAAATTACTATCAATGGTATGTTTTTTAAGGGACCACCTTGAAGTTCAATGCTGCAGAGTTCCTAGAGCATTGAAATTTCTGTTTTCCTTAATGTATTCACATGCATTAGGTTAAACATGTTTTTAAGCTCTGGAATTAAACAATCCTGTACCATGGAGGATTGAATCTCTGTGCTAGACTAGGAAGAGAGATGTGACAAATATCTTTTTGTTGTCCTTTCTTTTGTGCTAGAAGGACATATTGAATTTTTAGGAGAAGAGGAGTTTTTTATTAGATGGCTTAGTTTGTTCATGTTAACTGAAAGGAAAGAAAACAGAGAGCAACTGAGGGAGTACTTCTAGGATTACAGGTTGATGTTACTCACAGTAATTAAAGTGCAGTGGGCAAAACCCTTTGCAGGGGATGGATGCCTGAAAGAGGATGTGGACTAAGTGTTACAGAAAGAGTCATAGAGTCCCCATCCCTGGCAAGGGACAGGCAGAGGGTTGTTTTTTTGGGGTTTTTTTTTTTGAGAACTTTTATCTATTTTAATCATCAGTTTGAACACTTGAATTAAAACTGTTACATTGGTACAGACAATGGAAAGAAGGGATTTTATAAGGTTATATAAGCATAATTTCTCTGCTTCCCACCTGGGAAGAATTATATCAGTTTCTCTCTAATACATCAATAATAACATTGTCATGCCTGTTTAACTAAAACAGGTTTAAGTCCTTGCATTTCAAAATGATCCAACTGTTAGAGCTGAATAAATTTAGCATAATACTACTTCACAGCCTTGTAGGACAAGGGGCAGAGTAAGTCATCCAATATATGATAATTCATGAAGTGGCAGTAAATCTGACCAGTTTCAAAAACATCACCATATCTTTAAAGTGACATAACTGTAAAATTAGATTGCTCACTTCTGATATATATAGGTACTTACAGCACTCTTTATAAATATCCATAAGTAACACTGTGCAACAAACGATAGATGAGAGCAAATTGTTGGCAGCTGTGCAAAATTTCTTACAGTTTTAGAATTATAAAAGGTGATCCAAAAAAGCCAAATAACTAGACACTAATAGTGGACAGACAAAACTCCATTAAAAGTAGAGCAAACAGAAGAACACTTGAAATTGAAAAAAAGAGATTATCAGAAATAGAAAAGGCTGCAGATTAAGAAGTTAGGTCTAAATCTACTCTGAGTCAAGCTGAAGGCATAATCTCAGAGTACACTAGCAAAATGAAATTCAAACCAAGGAAACATATATTATACTTCCAGCTTTTCAAAGCGCAAATGGTAAAACAACACACTTAAGCAAAGCGTATATATTTACTACAGCCTAATCTAAGTATTTTCACCTATTTATAGAGAACAATGGTATGTATCTTCCAACATATCTGCAAAACCTGTATAAGTCTGAAATAATTTTCAGGACATCCCCAAAATCTGATTTTTGGCAGCTGTAGATAACATTCCATTTGCATGACAAGAAATCAATTGCTAGCAACCCAGCAACAGTGAGAGCTGCCTTATTCAAAGTGTTACTTTGTAAAAATGCTCAAATGTCACCTGGTTCAAATATTTGGCTTATCAAACACTGAATACCAGGGTTATTTGCTAACACGATAGCGGCCTGGTGTTAATGTGCAATGAGAAGCCTGCATGTGAAAATTGGGGTAACTCATGGACACTGAGCTGTCTGCCAGCTCCAGAGTGCAGGGAGGTGCCTGCCAGAAAACAGTGTGTTGGCCCCCTCCAGTGCCACAGCAAACTGTGTGTACCAGCTGAGGTGTGTCAAACCAACGTGCCTGCTAGGGACTCACTGTTTCACACTGCCCCGATCTCACAGGGCCACTACAGCAGATAAAAATACTAATCTGCAGCAGCTATACTTGGAAAAATTAAAAATCCATGTTAAAATAGTGGACAATATTCACTGGTCTATCTACTCCTAAAGAAAGAATATAACAAATAGTTACTCTTCAGGGAACAGATTTAAATGTGAAGCTGATAAGTGACATGCAAGATACAGCCAGGGTCTGAGTAAATCTTTCTGTGCTCTTGTCCTTCCTTGTCTCAGTTTTATAATGAAGCATTTTTTTTCTACATCAGAAAATTTTTTTAAAAGTTTGTTTGTTGAACTTAGTAGAATTCATTTCAGCTTTCTACCTACGTGAACACTTCTATACATAATTCTACTGCCACTTCCCCCCTGTACAGTAAACAAATATTAAATTAGAAAGAAAGCAGTGAAAATCTTTGTGAAGAAACAAAGAGTACACGTTATGAAAGTTCTTGCCTCTTAATCTCTGTCCCAATAAACTAACCACACAGTGAAAAATTAGTCAAGCTTACTTTAGAATATCATGCCACTTCTTGGGCCTTACTGAGAAGGGCACCATTGTGACCTTCAGGCAGCTGGACCTGCCCCAGTAAGCTGAAATCACCTCCCTGAGTTTAGTTTCACAAAACTTTGAGAAAAGCTCCTCATAAAAAAGCATATATGTGTCTTTTCTCACTTATTTTTCTCTGTAATTCTTGCCACAGACATAGAACCAATGCTTAAGGAAGACTGCAAACATTAAATAAAATACATACCTCTTACTCAAATTTGGGAAAAGCTGAGAGCTTTCCCACTGCCTGAAGAAGGGCTGGCAGATTGTGCTGAACTCCTTTACACAGTATCTTTCTCTAGAGCTGTCATTGCTTCCTCTGCTACGAGTAGATGGTGTTCGCATTTCTGGAAGCCAAGAGTCACCCAACTAGAGTCACTGGTTGCACATCACAGCTTGATAAAAGACCTAGGACCATCTCTATGTCTCTATACAACCGAAAACCTTTCCCAGAGTGGGAAAATCCTGGCCAACATATACGAAATGACAATTGCAGAAAACAAGATATATGGCTTCCCAAACTCCTCCTAGCACATATGCAGGCTGACAATAGATTTGGGTAGGAGCAATTTCTTTAAAAGGCACAACCTTCTGGTCAAAGATTGGAAAGGACTTTTATCAAAATGTATCACACTGGCACATCTTCATGAATAAGTCACCCAGTACACTTTTTCCAGAATTAAGAATATGAAAACTTCAAAGGATTTTCACTTAAGTTTACCTTATCCCTTGCCTCGCAATTGGCCAAGAAGTCCAGTTGTCAACCTCATTCCAACAACGGACAAGGTGGATAATTTTTCTTCAAAACCCTTCCCACACTTGCTGTAGTTACATTAATGCAGGGACCTAAACACCAGCAAGATCATTGATCTCTGTCCACTTCCTCTGACAGGTTATAATTATGGCTTTTTGGGTTTTCAGTTGCAGATTCAATGCAGGTGTTGGGATAACTTTTGTGACTGCTACTGTGTTGTAATGGTACATGAAATAGGGATACTGTGGCTTTGTCTAATCTACCTGTCACTTAGAGGGCACCTGCTATTCATTCTAGTGCTGCAGTCCTAAATATCGATCAGGTTTTTGTCAGCCAGGAATGGGCAAAGTCAAGGTATGTTCACAAATCTGTGCTATTTACAGCTGCAGCATCCTCTGAACCATTGGCCTTGCCTCCCAAAGGAGCCCCCAAAGGAGGGGGCTTTACCAGCTCCTCCCAAAGGAGCCGCTGTTAAATGTGATAGTGGACAACAACTGAGGTTGCCCAAGGTATTACTGCTTTGTTGGTTTGGTTGGTTGGTTTGCTACATGTGTTTTAAATCAACAGCAACATGAGAGGAGAGGCTGGTAAGTAAAGCAGCAAAGCTGAAGTCAAGGCCAGACTCCGAAGGCATCAGGCAGTTCTGGTGACTTTAGCTGTGGGGGTGAAAGCCCAAAGGATTATATTCAAGTGATAAAGATTTCATCCCTCTTCCAATGTTATCTTGTTTTTTGGCAAAGGGCACCCCCCTTGGCTGATATTTCCTCTAAATCTGAATGGGTCTTTCTACAAATATTGCAGAAAGTCATAAAATGTAGAGAACACACAGCATTTGTCTGGTACAGAGTTTCCCCTCAAATAATTTTGAACATGGAGGATGGTAAGAAATAGGTGTCTGTAAGGAAACAAGGATGATACTTTACTAAAATTTTGGCAGGTTTTCATTGATTGCATGATAGACTAGGACTGCAGTGTCTTTTAGATGACTACTGCAGCCGGATGGATTCCAGCACTCTAGGCAAAAAAAAACACCAGTTCAGAGAAAGACATAATTGGCTGACATCTGCTGGCTGCAGTGTATCCCACCACTAATTCCATGATGTAACAGAGAACATACAGCGGGCTTTCATGGAATATTTGTATTTATGTATAAGAGAGTAATATGAGGTGCAGAGTCCTTCAGGGAAAGGTAAAATGCTATTACTTTTCTAAACAAGTGTTTTAAATTAATTTTAAATCCCTCCCAAACTAATTCTACCTTCATCAAATCATATAATTGGCTTTATATTTTCTCATTATCCAGTAACTAGTGATTTTTTAAAAGACACTAACAATTTAAGGGAACTATAAAGTACAGACTGAATATAGAAATAGGTATCTTGGCAGAAATATGCAACTTCTCTAGCACTTGAACTGATTAATTGGCAATAAACTATCTAATAAAACCATGTTATGTCCAATAATAAAAAAAAAAGTGTCCTATACAGAAATGTAAAAAGTAGGGAAAAAATGAAAAAGTCATACCTGAAGGGAACAAAATACACATTTTAAGAGGGAGAGTTTTTTCCTAGTCTGCTTTCTTTGATTTATTATTATTCCCAAATAGTTCAACATTATCTAAGTTCCCGTGTAAGAATGCACAGTACATTACATAACTTATTAAACCCATCAAAACATTATGGAATAGCACTATTTTCATATAATAATTTCAATAGGTTACTTGCACTAATAATGCTTTGACTTTGATTTTTTTGCCAATGGGTCACTGACAACCCATTCACAAAATACACTAAGCCATCATCTAATGAAAAATCCTGCAAACCATAGAAACACATATCTTATTTAATTCATTAGTATTGTGATTATTGCAAAAGATAAAATAAAGACCTTACCTTATGCCTTTAAAATAATTTTACTGTATTTATTTCTGCTATTACTCACTGATAGGTTACTATTATTCAGTGCCAGTTAACATGATTTAAGATAAGTTCCATTCTTAATAGCATTTCCTAAAAGAACCATTATTACTATTAAAGTCTTAAATAATACTCAGCCAATGCAGTTCTGTTAAGTGAAGTGCTAAAGTGAGTTGGTAAAGGAGTGCTTTGATAGTTGTATCGTTTAAACCAATCTGTAAGGTAGACGTATTGATACCTGACATCAAAACACCTTTTAAGCGGTAGCAAAACACATAAAATATTTTGTGAATATATAAAGAAATCTTTTGAAATGCATAATCTTGTGGGGATTATGCAACTCTTACATAATTAAGCATACAGTTAACCCTGGACCAGTGTAATGTGAGTAATTTAATTTTATATGCCTAAATTTTACCTGTAATTTCCCAGGCTGTAATAGTTTAATGGTACTATACTGTAGGCTACTTTCCACCAGTGAGTGACTTCAATGACAGAAGAAACCTCTTCCACAGGGGTGAAGACATCATCTGTCTCCAAAAAAAAGGAATGTTTATTTGTAAAGTCTATTGGCCTTGGCCAATGAAATACACTTGGAACTTTTTAGCAGAAAATATGAGCTACAGTATAGCAATTACATGTGTAGTAATTACAGGATTAACTTCACCTTCTTAATGCCTTTATTTAATATCAGTGGAGGAGAATTATAATACATATGCAGTGTGATCTGTTATGGTTTGTAATTATGGAAAAACATCCACCTGAGGCTTCAGCCACTGCGTTTTTGCATTTATTCCCATAAAAATGCATTGAAAAAAATGCATTTAAAAAAATGCTACTTTTGCTCTCTACAGAGATATGCTAAGTAGCACATAAGCAGGAAGATGCTTTTACGGTCAGCCCACTCTTTTCATATCCCAAATGTATGCCTCCTACCATGGTTGGATGGCACCCTGCTTCCCTCCTGCCCCCTTATCCCTTGTGATGGACGCAACTGCCTGCTCACTCCCCAGCTGGTGACATCTAGTACAAAAAATGAAAGAGAGGTGAAAAAGAGAGTGAGGCTATTCTGCATCCCAGGAACCACACACTTCTCCACAGCAGAGCTAGACCATGGATCCCCCAGAGTGGAAGTCCCTCCTGTCCCATGGCTGTGCTCTGTTGGGTCAGCCTCAGCCATTGAGAAGATGCTAGCTTAGAGTCCAGCAAAAACCACACTGTTTTTATGGGTTTGCAGACTTTGTTACTCATCATACATTCCACATCTGTATGTTTTGATGACACAGAGTGATCACAGAAGACAAAGCACAGAACTGCTATTTCCCTTAGACAGGTAGCCAGAGATACCCATGGCCTCAAAGACTAAACCACAGACTGTTACCTCATATGGTGTTTCAAGGCACCACTATGCATCAGCTTTCAGAAACCAGCTTGTCAAATAGTTTTCTTCACAAGTCATTTTGCTTTCTCTTTTTGTTTGTTTCTTTTCATGTCATGCAGTCAATATTCATTACTGATGCATTACAGGATTTAAGAGTTTCACTGGCTTCTTTTTCCAGATATAGCTTGCTTCAACAACAAACTAAGTATTTGAGCTAAATTGTCTTTTCAAATTTGCTATAAGGCAAATTAAGACTCTCCCAAATCCAGAATAAAAATAGAACCAAGCTTTGTGTTTCTTGCAGAAAGCTTTAAAAAGTCTATTCCAGGCTGAAAGGCATGTGCTGAGAATTCCTGAGTTTTATAGCAGCTTGTGCCAAATCACAGTAGCACCTCAGAAGCAACCTTCCCACTCTTCCTTAGCAGGATGCATTTCACATTAGTATAGAAAAATCTGCAAAAGGACTGAAACACTGTCAAGAGGAAACAGTAGAGATTGACACAGTGGAGCAAATAGATTATATTTCCATAATAATATATACTTGTTTGCTTGCTTTCTTTGCATGTGACCTGGCTACAGACAAGTACATAAAGAATAGCTCATAATGAACTAATAGAGACCAGTCCTAATCACAAAGAAATTGAAAGCATTGATCATTTTCCTTCCATTGTGAGCATTAGATCTAACTTCTAAAGCCTGAAAAAAATTACATTCAAGTAAAAAGTGACACTGAGTGCACCAGAATTCCCTTCTACTTAAATCAGCTTTAAATTTTGATAGTTGTCAAACTAGAAAAAAAAGTTTTTAGTAAGAGAGAGTTTACAGTTTTCTATTTAAGCTTCCTTTTCTGAAATATTGAAGGTCAGAGGGGGCTTTTTCTTATGAAAAGAGACTTCTGTTTGGTAGTTATGACTGGTCATATTTAGGAATGAGGTATGTATTCAGATAAATATGTAACAATTACTTGCAATTTGCACATAAAATTTAGCAAAATAAATCAAACTGAAAGTAATTTGTCCAAACATATTAATTCATAAAATGGGAAAAATAAGTTTGCCTATTTGTAACAACATTCCAAGTACTCTAAACACAATTCTGGATAGATTTATTAAAAGACCATTTATTACTATAAACAAGCAATACCAGTGTTTGGAAATCAAGGGTGTCATTGCTTTCTTCCTAAATTGTTGGTGATTGACTTGGGAGCTGAGGTCACTATCCTGCCATCAACGCATGTTTTCTAGACAGATGGCAACTACAGATATTCTTGGGATAAAACAATGCACTGATGTAAGGCGTAATGAATATGTGACAAGAATAATACTGGGTGCCAAGAAAATTCACAAGACAGTTCTAGAACTGTTTCTCTAGGGAAAAGAAATTGTCCAAGTAGTTTGAGAGGAGCATTTGCTTTAAATGTTGTCAAAACCCCAGATGGGGTAGCCAAAATAGTGTGCACTTCATTTTAGCTTGTGGGGGAGTGTTCTACTCAGTCTGCTTCTGAAAGCAGGACAAGCTGTGGATATCGCAGATGAGATCACAGCAAAATAACATATTTTTATTTGAAGAAAAAGGCCTGTCATCCTACAACTCACTGTCTTTAAGGGTTGCTTCACAGGCAGTGAACTGTCAGACTAGGGCCAGGGGCCTCGGTGAATTTGAGGGCTGCAATTCAACAGGATGGCTTTGCTTTACATAGCCATAAACATCAATTGGTTAGCTTTTCTTTCTGTCTCACCCTTTCTTAGTCTATATGCGTACTGAGTAGATTCAGTGCTGTAAACACATTGTATTTTATCACTGTAGCCCCCTGGATTTTCGCTAAAACTCCTTTATATAAACTCACTATCATTGCTGTAAACCAGGATGAAATGTAACATGGCCAAAATCAAAGCAACCAGGGAGATGAGCCTTAGGCCTAAAAGCTTTAACCTCTTAAAATAAAGGTTAATTTAGTGTCAGGAAAACTTAATTCTGACTAATTTATTTTAGTTTAATTCATGCCTGGAGGCTAAACCGAGAGCTAAGGGTGGCACAAAATCTGAGGCCCATTCTTTCCTTGCTTTTGTCTTGCTCCAGGGAGGCAATAAGTTACTATTTGCACTTCAAAGGCCGAAAATCAACCTACTCCTTTGGCCAGGGAACAGGAGTGCTCTGGATAGAGACAAGGCTTATTCCGTATTTCTCTGCCTCTTCCTATCCAACTTGACTGTAGTAAGAAATGCATTTAGAGCATCAAAATACAAGAAAAAGTACTTCCCAAATGGCCATCAGTGGGATACAGAGGCAAGGGCATCCTGAGGCTATTTCACTTTTTCTGACTTTCCTCACTTCTAGCCACAGCCATAGTATGCCAGCATACGATGGCATATGCTGGGTGGGCACTGGACACTTAGTGGCAACAACCCAACACAAACATCATGATTGGGAAACAAAGGAACGTGTGGTTCAGAGTATTTGAAGAATTTTCTTTGTTGATCAATGATAATAAGAAGAAAATTATAAACAGTTGAATGCCTAGATGAGTTTGAACACTGATTTGAAATGCCAACCATCATATATTTAGATTTTTATTTATTAACTTGAATTCACAACATTTGCAGAATTTTTAGGGAAAGAACATAGTGATACTGAGACGTTATCTTCTTCTAGTGAATTTCTGTCCTTGCTTTGATTGCTGCTGTTGACCTTCAAACATCTTTTATCACATTATATCCATAAGTTTGTTTTATTATCTTCACTTGGTCTGATTACCTGGATGATTCTATACTGTTCCCTACAGGGAAATATACTGCTGAAGTTTGGGGTTTTAAATACTAATTAAAAAATTCATTAATGTGTGAATTAAATTCCACTCTTTGTATTTTCCTCTCTCTTGATAGCTATCAGAATCTGATAGCAACATAGTTGTTGCCATACTTTAATTATACTGTTAGAATTCCTTTATCCACCTGTAGTATGAGGAAATAAACTTTATTACACCAGTCCAAATGCAAAGCCATCCAAACTGTAGATCTAAGAGGTTTAAATAGAAATAAAATTACTTTGCCTTGTATAGATATTGCAACTATGTTCCTAGCATTTAAATATGTATTTAGTGTGTGGAACAGTATTTTAAACTATCCTTCTTAAGGGTATTCTCAGGCACTATATTGAAGGCTGGGTTCACAGATCTTATTTGTTGAAATAAGTTGTATACAAATGCACTGCAAATGAATGTCAAACCACTCCCTGTTCCTTACTTGAGGCTGATGTTCACTCAAGTCTTACATGGTTTGTACACAGTTCCATGAAAGTGCCTTTACTTTTGTGGGTACATTAGTTGTGGCTTTTTGTTCCTAAAATTGATATGTACAAGCTAGTGTTCACTGACTGTAGGAATTGGCCTGGTTTTAACTTAATTACCTTGGGACATCCTTAGTTTTCTCTGTGGTCTAGATATGTAAAGAATTTAGAGAAATAATTTACATTTTAGGCTCAGAACAACCTAGATGAGGAGCTATCTAGATGTTTCAATGTTATGTGTGATGATACTAAATGTTAACATTCCCAATTTCAGAATCTGTATAAACACTTTATAAAAACAGCCTTTAGCAGGTCAATTTCAGTTATTTGATGACAAATTCAGAAATATCAAAATCATTCTTATTTCTGAAAATCCACAGATATATGTGCATCTTTATATACACACACACACATATACAACTGTACAAACACTTCTCAGTACACACAAGTATAACTTCACACACTTAAATCACTCTTCCCAGCAAATAAAACTTTCAATGGTTTTTAATGCTGATACATATAATTCAGAAGCTTTTGAGGAAACAAAGTGAAATAGCAACAGTCAGATCCTGCACACTCTTATTAACAAGTTACTAAATTAAGGTTTCAAAAGACCAGACTGTCAATGATAGTCCTTCTGCTGTTACCGAAGCACAGAAAAAAACTAACTGTAAGAGCACGTTTGCATTCCTTCATATCAAGTTGCATTCTCACTATCACATCGAAGATATACAATCTCCTCTTATACTGAACACAGACTGGTACATTTCAGTGATGAATGTATGCAAGGCTAAAGAGAGGACTTCGGCTGGTTGTTATCTAGCTGGATCAGAGTTTATATGGGGAGGCACAAAAGTCAAAAAGAGACAAGCAGCATAGGTGGCCTGTGGATAAAGAGGTTCATTCTTCTGGGCAATCAATCACATGAGCAGAGAAAACAAATAATATGTGACAGAGAGGGTGAAACTAGCTTTGAAGAGAGATAATTACATTTGACTGAGTAGTGGCACGCTGGCTTCTTAAACACCTAGTTTAGTTTACAGCACATAAATACACACTCTAAGGAACATTTAGACTGGTGCTTTTCCAGTTTCAGTGAAAAATCCTATTTAGAAGTAACTATTATTCAGGAAAAAAACAATCATATTTTCATAAAAGGAAATTAATGGATTTAAAGGCACTGAATGAAACAGAAAATACATTGTTCTATTTGCAAAGAATATTTTGTTGAGTGAAAAAACTACAAATTAAATTGACTCACTAATAGCCAGATTTTTCCTGGGGCTTGTGCATTTTTCATAAGAATACAGCATTGAAAGAGTTTTCAAGAAACTGGTCCTAATACTAACATTTTCAAATCTCATTATTTAAAAATAGACCTTGTACTGATGTCCTAAGCTTGCACTGACACATGTGAACAAGGAAGCTCCTTTATTTTCTGCAAGACTGGGATCAGTGGCATCTATTGCATGATCACAACATGGATGAAGTTGGCAGGGATCTCTGGAGGTCATCTAGTCCAAGCCCCCCAAATCAAGTAGGACCACACAGAACTGTTTGTATGGGCCCATGTCAAGACATGTTTTTTCATCTCCAGAGATGGAGACTCCACAACCTTCGTGGGCAACCTCTGCCAGTGCTGGGTCACCCTCACAGTAACAAAGTGTTGCCTTATGTTCAGATAGCAGCTTCTGTGATTAGGTCTGTGCCCATGGCCACTGGTCCTGTCACTGGGCACCAC
>WEKY01036197.1:3607-19769 GCA_013390045.1 Picathartes gymnocephalus
TTTTTTTTTCCCCTACATTTGAATAGACCAGAGGCTGTTTGGTTCCGGAAATAAATCGTTATTAATTATTCTAATTATGTATTAGGAGCTTTCCCTGAGGAGCTGGGCCTCGCTCAGGGAGGTGTCAGACTCTTAGAACTGTTTGATTCCCCTGTGAATTCCAGCAGAGCCAAGGATGGATCCCAGCAGGACCAGCTGGTGGGAAACTCCCAGGATGTGAGGACAGGGATGTGCTCCAGCACCTCGGGAATTGCACACCCCCAGAAACCCCAGAGGGCTCGGCTGCTGCCAGCCCCACCCAGGGAAGGGCTTGAGGCTCCAAAGGGGACCATTTCTCCTGGAAAATCATCCTGCTGCTCCCCAGCAGGTTCTGCTGGAGCTTCTCCTGGAGCTTCTCCTGGAGCTTCTCCCGGCCCTGGCAGCGGGGTTGTTTGGGCTGGCTGGTGAAGGCATTTGGGAATCGAGTGTTTGTGCTGAAGGAGTTGTTCCATCATGTGCAGGCTGCCAAGTTCACATCCCAAATCCTCACAAATCCAGGCCCTTCCTGTTATTCCAGAGCGGGAATATTCCAGAGCCAGCCCTTGGATGGGGATGGGGTTCTTGGGAATGGCAGGGGTTCTGGGATGTTCAGCTCACGGATGGGTATTCCTGGCACCGGTGGAGAAATGAAAGAAATCCAATATTCCCTGCGGGGCCGGAGCTGCTGGAAGGGGAAATGTTTGGGTTTCTGTTGCTGAGGAACAAAAGGCTGGGGATAAACAGAGATCCTGACCAGCACCCCCTTGCCAAGCCCTGGGCCCCTCCAGGGTGGTTTCAGCCCCTTCTCAGAGAGGGACAAGCCCCAAGGAGAATTTCTGCAGCCTGTGCTGGTAGAGGGGACGTTTCCTCTCCTTTCATCCCCGCTGTTCTCATAACGGGTTCCTCCCGTGGAGCTCCCAAAGCTGACGGAGCAGTGGGAGGGGAGAGGTCACTGCCGGAGCATCCCGGCCAAAACCTTCCAGCAAAACTTCCAGGAAGAGCAGCTGAGCCCCTGGGACAAGAGGGGAACAAAAGGATGTGACAAAGCAGACAGAACCCAGGGGAGGGGTCCGGTCTGAGCCAGTTTTGTGGCTCATCTGTGTGGAAAAATCAGTGTTTCCTATTCCATCCCTTCATCATGCCGGGGCCAGCATTGCTGGAGCTGGCTGAGGCTGAAGGGAAGCTGGGGGTGACCACAAATCCCTGGATTGCTCCCCCGGGAGAAAGGAGTCACCGCTTTGGAAGTTTGCTCGTGGCACCAGGAAACACTTTTGGGTCATCTTGGGAAATACTTTACGAATTTGGCACAAATTAGGGCTGGAAATTCCCTTCTGTCACTGGGAGTACTTGGGGTATTTAAGTGGATCTCCTGGCCAGAAAATGAGGAAGCACAAGGATCCTGGAGGATCCCTTGCCACCAGCACCAGTGAGCAGGGGCTCTTGGTCAGTGGAAGGGTCTTCAAATCCCCTATTTTATTAAAATAAACTCTTATTCGAATAAATTCTATTTCAATGCCATGTTCTGTAGCTCTGGCTGCAGTTCACATCTCACCCACTCCAGTGAGCTCCAAAAGGCTCCTCATTTCCCTTTCCAGGGATTAGAAACGTACGTAATAACATGCATTTGTTGATGTTAAAAAATTAATAGACATTTGGAAATATCACATCACTTAGAATCCTGGAATGGTTTGGGTTGGAAGGGACCTTAAATCCCATCCAGTGCCACCCCCAGGGACACCTCCCACTGTCCCAGGCTGCTCCAGCCTGGCCTTGGGCACTGCCAGGGATCCAGGGGCAGCCACAGACGATCTGGGAATTCCATCCCAGCCCCTCCCCACCCTGCCAGGGAACAATTCCTTCCCAAGATCCCATCCAGCCCTGCCCTCTGGCACTGGGAAGCCATTCCCTGTGTCCTGTCCCATAAAAACTCCCTCTACCTCTTTTTTTTAGAGCCCCTTTAAGGTACTGGAAAGCCTCTTCCCAAACTTTTCAAAGCTAACCCCAAAATCTAAAAGATCATCTGGGCTGTGATCAGACCACTCAGACTTAGTGAACAAACTTCTGTGTAGCATTTCTTAATTTTTAATTAATGTAATTTTCAACTCAAAGTGCCAATTGGTTTCATTTCATTCCTTGGCCTTACTGGGACCTTCCCTGCCGTTCCCTGGGTGCCACAGCTCTCTGGTGATGTTGGTTATTCTTGGGATGTGGAATGAGTTTGGGAATTGTGGTTCTTGATCTCCATTTCTTCACTGGAATCAGAGAATCAGAGAGCCCTGGAAATACGTTTTCTGTGTTGAAAATACGTTTTCTGTGTTGAAAATACATTTTTCTGTGTTAAAGACCCCACAAAATCGGCTGCTGCACCACAGCTTCCTTGTAAAAGTCAGTAAATGACTCTTCTTTTTCCTGCTTCCTCCCAGCAATTCCAGTGAGCGTGGATGGGACAGCTCCATCAGGGGATCAGGGATCCCTGAGAGCAGAGGAATTGCAGAAAATGAGGCAATAATTGGTTGTAGCAATGTAAATATAATTTGGGGCAGAGCATTCAAAGCAGTGTCCTACCCAGCCTTCTGTGAAGGGTCAGTCGTGGCTGTTGCTTGAGTGAAATGACGAAAATCTGAATTTTAATCATTTGAAATGGCATGATGTGGCAGTGGAGAGCAGAGGGGGCAGTGGCACCTGTCCCCAGGAGCCCCCTCTGTGCTCCTTTGGGGCTGGAAATGGGATATTTAGGGGGGGGACAAAAGAAGGTTTGTGCCAGGTGTGGTGACAGCAGAGAAAATGCAGTTCTGGGGCATTCTCACTGCAATCAATGGTTTCTCATCTTGCAGAATATTGAGCTTTGTTGGGACCAGGCTGACGCCAGCATTTCCCCAGTGCTGCACCCTAAATACCTGGAAAAACCCCACTTGGCTCCAGGGAGGACACAACTGTGTCAGGGAGGCAGCTTTGGGAGGAAATCCTCGAAAATAAAACCTCCAGGCAGCCCAGAGGGGCTGAGCATCCTCTGTGTGTCCCAGTCAGACCAAGAGGGGATGGAAAACCTGGAGAAAATTCATCCAGAACTTGGCGTCCCATCACCCCAAAAAAGCTGGGGTTTTTTCTGCCAGGATCTGTCTATCAAGAGGCTCTGTTACATCCCAGATGTGGGTTTTTGCAGCACTTAATGAGTGGATTAATTAAAGACTGGAGGATTGGTGGTGTTCAGCCCTGTGAGGAATAACCTGCTCAAACCAAGGTTCCTGTGAGGAATGGCCTTGACTCTGGAGTTCTGCTGGGCTACTGGAAGTGCTGCTTCTCAAATGAAGCAGCTGGCAAGTGTAAAAAATGCTAATTAACGGCATCAATCAGTCGGTAAATGGCATGGAAAAAAAAAAAAAGGCTGCTTGAAATAAATGTGGAGGTGGATATAAAGTGATGGATCCAACCTGGAGAAAAGGTGCCATTTTTGGCGAGAACTGGGGGCCCTTTATAAAGAAATGCACCCCAAAAAATGGGGGATTTTTGTATTTCGGAAGCCGAGTCCTCACAGTAATGATTTCTTTGAATGTTTGTAGCTGTGTTGAAATAAATTCTTGAGTAGATTGGGGGCAGTGCTGTAAAATCCCTCCTCCTCCTCCTCCTCCTCCTATCTGAGCTTGAATGCCCACAGAGAGGAAGTGAGCAGGATGCGTTGATCCCATTTATTTATGGATTTAGTGTTTCCTGCTGGATTTTGCAGTCGTGGTGCTCGGCACTGTGTGAGAAGGAGAAGGGACAGCAGAGCTGCCACCTTGGGCTCCCCAAGGGCAGATTTTGGGATGTCAGAATTCCTTTGGGAAGCACTCCTGAAGGGCACAGGAGTCCAGGAAGGCTGGGCATCCTTACAGGGGGAAATCCCAGGAGTGCAGGAAGGCTGGACATCCTTCAGGAGGGAAATCCCAGGAGTCCAGGGAGGCTGGACATCCTTCCAGAGGGAAATCCCAGGAGTGCAGGAAGGGTGGACATCCCTCAGGAGAGAAATTCCAGGAGTGCAGGAAGGCTGGACATCCCTCAGGAGAGAAATTCCAGGAGTGCAGGACGGCTGGACATCCTTCAAAAGGGAAATCCCAGGAGTCCAGGAATGCTGGACACCCTTACAGGGGAAATCCCAGGAGTGCAGGAAGGCTGGACATCCTTCAGGAGGGAAATCCCAGGAGTCCAGGGAGGCTGGACATCCTTCCAGAGGGAAATCCCAGGAGTGCAGGAAGGGTGGACATCCCTCAGGAGAGAAATTCCAGGAGTGCAGGAAGGCTGGACATCCTTCAGGAGAGAAATCCCAGGAGGCCAGGAAGGCTGGATATCCTTCCAGAGGGAAATCCCAGGAGTCCAGGGAGGCTGGATATCCTTCAGGGGGAAATCCCAGGAGTCCAGGAAGGCTGGACATCCTTCCAGAGGGAAATCCCAGGAGGCCAGGAAGGCTGGACACCGTGGACGTGTCCCTGGGTGCTGGGGGCTCGCCCAGCTCCCACCCTCTGTGCAGTTTCCCTGGAGATTGGCAGGTTCTCTCTGTAAGGATCCATTATTCCAGCCAGGGAAAAGCGGATTTCCACGCCAGCTCCTCCCAGATCCTCACCCATGGATGCTGTGCCTCTCTGGCAGTGCCTTGTTTGTTCTGGTGCAATGTCCCTGCCTGCTGAATTGGGATGCTGGAGTGTTTCTGATGCTTTCAGAAACCTGGAAATGGCATTGTCTGCTGTGGGATTTGTAAGGGAACGCCTCTGCTTGCCCTGCTGGAGCTTGGCTTGCGTGCAGGGGTGACTGTCTGGCCCTGAGGACACACCCGTGTGTGGCCATCCCAGCTGGCCTTTCCCCAGGGATTCCCTGGGAAAGGCTGAGAATTCCTGCTGCACACTCAGGTTTCAGAGTGGTCATCTTGTACCAGGGAGTGCTGAGCAAGGCAGTTAATGATCAGGAGGTAACGGCACGGTGGTAGTTACACATTTATCACAACCTGGCAAATTTTGCAGGCGACATAAAGCACAAATGAGATCAGCTGATCCCAGAGCAGCCTGCCAGGAGCTTCCCAAGGATTTAGCCAAGCCAGGGGAGTGGGCAGCCGGGTGACAGATGAAATGTGCCATCAGCAAAGCCAAAATCTGACACCCAGGGCAACAACTCTGGAGCTTAACTCGGTTCACTTGACAGGGAACCAAACGCAGCAGCTCAGGACAGGGATCAGATATCCCATTCCTGCTCCCGTGCACCCAAAATCCTGAAAGTAAACAAGGGACTTTTTATCAAATGTCAAAACCAGTCGAGGAAATACTTCTTCAGTTGCTGTGAAAGCCTGCAGGGCTGTTCCTTGATACAGCAGCGAGCTTCAGATCATGGGAGTTCACAGAATTAAGGCTGCCCACCTAAATAATAAAAACGTAACCACTGTGCCCAGGCTGTGACCAGCAAGGCCACATCAGCAAAGCCTTTGCAGGGCAAGGTGAAATCCTGGTGGAATTCAATAAAAATTGGAAAAGGAAGCAGGAGGGAAGGGGTGATTCAGGCCAGCCCTGAGCAGTGAGTCCCCCAGAAACCTGCTCTGCCTCCCTGCCTGCCAACCACCAAACTTCCTTCCCCCACAGCTGTCCAAGGTTTTATCCTGTGGTTTCCAGCCACATGGAGATTTTGGATGTGGCTCACAGCACCGAGGGGAAAAAAAAGAAGTGTTTGTGGCTTAAAAGGACGGTCAGGAATTTGTAACAGCAGATACTGAGAACTAAACCTCCTACAGGCTGCGAAGGAATAAATGCTTTGTGGGTTTGGGTTTCAGCTGAGGGGAAGGAGCGGAGACAAAGCATTCTCCAGGTTTGTGTTTTCCCATTGTTGCGTTTCCTGTGCCTCCTGACAGTGATCTTGGGCCCATCCTGGGGCTATCAGGTCTCTGGTACTGCCCAGGGTGACCCCAACGCTGCCGAGGCTGTGCCGGTTCCTCCTGCTCTCAGAAGGGTTTGCAGTGCTGGCCCAAAATTTCCCAGCAGGACGCACCAAAGGACCTTTCAGGAATGTATCAAACAGCTGAATTTTGATCCCTGTGTGTCTGTTCGAAAGGACCATTCCCTAAATGAGTGTCTGGGCTGTACTGACCATTAACCCCCTTGTTCCCAGCCATCCCAGCACTGCGGGGAGTGAGGCACTGCCGCGGCTGGGAGTTGCTGGCAGTGGGATTCTGAATCCCGCAGAGCTCTGGAAGGGGAGCCCAGCCTTGCAGACCCAAACCCCAGCTGGGGCTGCCCACGGGCTCTGCGTGCTGCAAACCTTGTGGAGCAGGGAAGGAGGTCCTGTGCCCGGGGTAAATCTTCCCACGGAGTGAGCTGAGGCCGATTTGTCTTTCTGATGCAAATCGTATGGGCACCGGAGCGGGGAAAGCGGGATCACACTGAAGGAATTACGGCCGTAAATCTATTGCAGCCCTCAGAGCAGGCAGATGGCATCTGCAGAGCACTCGCTGGGTTATGGCGCTGTCACCTCCTGCTTTCCTGCTGTTTGGTTTGGTATTCCTTGGGATTAACCTGCTTGTCCTCTCTCTCTCCTCTCCCTGCCTGTTTTCCACGTGGTCTCAGGGAGCTGTGGGGGAATATCTGTGCTGAAGCCTCGCAGAGTGCCAGATAAAGAGCAATGCTAATTCCAGATTAAATCCCACGTTCCTTTTCATGCAGCCCCGATGGCTTTAATGAGGCTGAGGAAGGGACAAAAAGGCATTTCCATGGGAGGGAGTAATTAAGGGCAGTGCAAGTACAAGGCTGATAAAGGAGCAATTCCAGATTTTAAATGGCCAGGTGGTTCCCAGCACAGTGACAGGCAGGAAGGAGGCAGAGAGGGAAGCCTCCCGTACGAACCTGAACAGAAAAAAATCAGGATTCCTGATTCCTTTTGCTCCTTTTGGTGATTTAACATTCACTGAACGAAGACGGGACATCAACCCTCCCTAAAAAAATGTGTGTCCTGGAATCCTATAGGGTTAAATGGGGATAACTGGGCATACTGGGATGGAGACTGGGGCACAGTGTGGGCTCTTCAGGCAGCAGCTCCATCCCCTCTGCCCAGATAATGAGAACCTTGTGATGATGGGTTTTGATGTTGTGTTTTTTTAGGGTTTTGGGGGTTTTTTGATGGTTGGGAACGGCACAGTGGGGTGGCGTTGCTGTGACTTCAGTCTCAGCAGAAAAAATAGATACATAAATAATAGATAATAGATTAATAGAATAATAGATAAATAAATATTTGGGCCAGCAGGTGAGCCTGGTGATGATGCAGAGGACCCCTGGTGATGCTGAAGGACAGAAACACCAACTGTCCCCCCACAGGCAGCTGGGGGCCACCAAACCTTGCTTTGTGCTACTGGTGCAGACTGGGGCTGTCTAAACACCCAGTTTTCCTCTCTTTCCTCTAATCCACGCCCAAACCTGAACCTGAGACCTCATCCCCTTAACTCAGGAGCAGCTCATCCCCATCCCGAGCACCTCCCCGCTCTCTGGACTGGGCAAAGGGGCTCAGCCAGGACGGGCAGCACAGGAAGCTTCGGTCCCAGCTCACCTCCTGCACCCAGGAGGATCATCCTGAATTCCAGCTGCAGCTCCCGGCCCCAAACACCCCCCCGGAGCTGGAATTGCCTGGGCACTTCCTGAGGGAATGGAACAAGGTGTGTGGGAGACTGAGGGGTGCCTGCAGTGGGACTCTGCCTCTTCTGACTGCACGCTGGCAGGCAGCTGGGTTCCCATGGGTGCATCCTGTGCAGGCTGTGCCACTCCCACCCTGTCAGTCCTGGGCTGGATTACGGATCTTTGTGTGGTTTTTTTTTGGTTTTTTTTGTTTTTTTTTTACCTCAGTTTTAACTGACCCTTGTTTTTCTTCACTATAATTACATAGATTTTAGTATTTATTATATATTCACTTACCGAGGCGCTCAGTCTGTTCCAGTGCAGCTGTTTCTGTTCAAGTTTTCCTTCAGTCTGGCTGCTGTTTTCTCACCCTCCTGGTTTGGAATCGGCTTCACTGGGAAGATACTAAAACCTGACTGATGGTGTTGGATGCCTTTGGATCTCCTATTAAGAGGTTTTAGACAGCCTGATTTTTCCAGGGTGGATGTTTGGAGATTTCTGAAGACCAGACTTAATTCCTCCTGGGTAGAAAAATGACTTGCAAGAAATGCCATGCTTCAAAAATTTGGCCTCTTTAAGATCTGAGGGGAGCAATTTTGTCTTACCTTATTCTTCTTGTGCTGCGAGTACAGGAAATTGCAGACTTCATTTGCTGAGCAGCAGGAGGCTGAAAGATTTGTCTCAGTCTTACAAGGGTTTTTCAAACCCCATCCTGCAGCCTTCCCCATGCACTAATGCCTGGACAGAGAATAAAATATATAATAGGAAGGAAGGATGACCAATCTCATTTTCTTGGGTAAAACTAAACCGTGATCCTGTGCCAAAGATGAAAGAGCCTGGAGTCTGCAATGTTTACATTTAGTGGTAGGACCATTTATTTATTAAAAAAAGGAAAAAAAAAAAAAAGGGAAAAAAAAAGAAGGAAAAAAAAAAAAGAGGATGTAAGGATGTTTTTTTCTCTTTGTGTCCATTCTGGGTGTCTCATCCAGGCTGTGCAGGGGTCACAGGGGAGGTGAGGCATCAGTGACTTCTCAGGTGGCTCTGGCTGTGGCCCCGGCGGGTGGGAGGTCGTGTCCCAGGAGCTTTGGCTGGGATGTGTTTTCCCAGGAGCCTGCACGGTGCAGAGGCAGACTGGGCTGGTTTAAAAGGCAGGGAGGGAGAGGCAGTGGGGCTGGCCTGGGACAAACCCCGTCCAGCCTGGCCTGAGTGCCTCAGCTGGTGTTTGAGGATGGGGGACAGCAGCACAGAGGGGCTCCCCCCGTGGCTTGGCTCAGCCTTGGTGTGCACAGAGCAGCAGGAGCGGGACATGAGAACATTCCAGCACAGGAATCAGGCATCTGGAGGCGTCTGGGCACGAGCTTTGGTTGATAATTTGCATTTAGCCTAATTACCCAGAGCTACCAAACAGCAACCGAGACCCGTGGTGTCAATAACGCGCTGAACCAACCCAGCAAAGTTGTGACTTCTTCTGTTGAGGTGGGAATCTTCTTCTTTTTTTTTTTTTTTTTATTTTTCCCCTTTATCACGCCACCTGTTGCTCATAGGTACAAATCAAACGAAGAGTATGTGTATGTGCGAGGCCGTGGAAGAGGGAAGTATGTTTGTGAGGAGTGTGGAATTCGCTGCAAGAAACCCAGCATGCTGAAGAAACACATTCGCACGCACACAGACGTCAGGCCGTACGTCTGCAAGTACTGTAACTTTGCTTTTAAAACCAAAGGTAAGCCACAGCCAGCTCCCAGCTCCTCTGCTCAGCGCAGTGGCTCTGCCAGCCCTGCTGGGGGACACCGGCAAAGGGCAAGGGAAGGCTGCCCAAGCCCAGGAGTTGGAGGGAGGGGGATGAGGGAGTTGGAAGTTGGTTGGTGTTTTCTGGAGAGGAGCAGCTCTGCGTTACGCCAGGCTGCAGCAGAACATCCCTGCCATCCTCCTTGCTTCTCCAAGGGAAAAATCCTGAAATGCAGCTTCCCTGGCAGGGCTTTCCAAAGAAAACCACCCCAGAACGAGAGCGGGAGCTCCAGGCTCCTGGCTGAGCCCCTGGATCCAGGCTCGGGGTGGCTTTTCCTGCTGGTGCTCTCCAGATCTGCCCATTCTCATCCTCTGCAGTTGCATGTGGCTTCCACATTCTCTGTATCACATCAATGGACCTTCTCCCTAAGGGCCTCCATCCCAGGACATCGAGCCATCACTGCCACCAGGTGTTCTCTGCCATGGCCTCGGGGAGGGTGTGAGTGAGCACAGGAGGAGCCTGCAAACCATGTGCAAGGAAAAAAAGTCTATTCCAAGAGAAATGGGGAATGGGGGCTTTCCAAATGTGCCAGAGGTGCCCTGGTGCCTTTAACTTCTTGTAGGGGTCTGGCACCGTGGGTTGGACAAATCTCTGGTGGCAGCAAGTCTTGGGACGAAGGTGTGGGGCTCAGTTTCTTGGTTACAGATTGACGGAGATCCGTGAGTTCAGGGAGCTTTTGGACAACGCTCTCGAGCGCGTGGGCGGATTCTGGGGGTTGTCCCATGCAGGAGCTGGGCTGGGTGATCCTTGTGGGTCCCTTCCAGCTCAGGATGTTCTAAAAGGCCCCTTGTCTGCAGCTCCATCTCAGGAGGTGGCGCAGCTGGGAGGGCTCGGTAGCCAGGAAGGACCCGGTGCCACCCCGGCAGTGGCACAGTGGGTCTGGGGGGGGCACTGGATGCTGCGTGCTCCGTGGCACGTGTGCTGGCCCAGAGGTGACAGAGGAGGCCGGGGGAAGTGACCAGAGTGGGTGACTCGGGGTGGGCAGTGCCCGGAGCCGGTGGCTTTGCTGGGAAGGCTGCTGGGGATTTCTGGGTGACAACGTGCTGGTGATCACTGGGACTGGGGAGAACGGGAAGTGATACCGGGTTTGAGGCCAGATTCTCATGCTGCACATCCCAGCGGTGGTTCTTCCTCTCCCTCCCATCCTGGAGCTGTTTCTGATTCATTTCCTTTCTCTTCCCCTCTTGCTTTGACTTCGTTCCGAGGTTTCCCTTGGAGAGCTGAACCCGCTCAGCCTCTCCCGTCACTTCACCTCACTCCCACCATGCTTCTGTAGGGCTTTTGCCCATGATGCTGGGCTCAAACCATCCTCCCCCCCACCTCTCTGGCTGCTTTGCTCTTCATCTCTGCTCCCTTGAAGGCCACGATCTGTCAGCTCTGGCTGCACATTGCCAACAGACACTTCCCTTCTTCAGCTTGGCATGGGCAAGGGAGCATGGAAATGCTTCCTTCCAGAAACAAAAATCGTCAACACTGTGTTGGGATTTGAATGGCAAAGTATCCGTTTGCCTGTGGCTGCATGGAATGGGCAGAGCTTCCCTGGATCGGGGGTTTATGGATAAAGAGTTGCATGATGGTGACTTGGAATTGCATGAAAACGGCTCTTGGCTGGGAGGGGGTGGCGGGCAGAGCCCTGGGGTGAGCTCAGAATGCCCAGAAATGGGACAAAAGCTCTTTGGGGGCACGAGGAGCTCTGAAGAGTGGGCAAAAAAGCCCTTTGTGTGTTGATAAAAGCATCGGTGACGGAGAATTATTATAAACGGGAGTTTGAGATCGCGCGAAAAATCACCGGCAAGGGCAGGAGCAAAATCTGGTTTTTTGCTCATGTCCTTGCCAGTGATTCTTTAAGTGGTCTCAAACCGTAGCTCGTAACACCAGTGACCTGGAGGAGCGGGGGCTTTGCGGAACTGGTGTTTCCCAGCTGCTTTTGGAGGGGTTTGTCTGGGCCCTCCCTGGGCTGGCTGGGTTTGGCAGCCCCGGGAATCGCAGAATGCAGAAGCTGCAGCTCTCCCTCCTGCCGGGCTGCACTTGCACAAACACGGAGCTTTTTTAGAAATCAGCTTTCCAGAGTTAATTTTAGCCTTCAGCATCAGCTCCAGTGGAGGGGGCGGGGGGAGGTCTGTGGAGCTGGCTTCGTTTTGGCTGGGGTAGATCTCTCCAGCATGATCTAACGCTCTAAACTCTCGAGTAGGCTGGAAGCAGTTAAATGGGTTTTTATTATTATGATTATTTTTAATGAGGATCTTTATCTGGTTAAAATGCACCTCACCCCCCACCCCTCCCACTCCAGAAAATCCATGTCTGTGTTCCAAGAATTGGGAAAACTTTTGCAACAGAAAATGCTTTAAATATTTCCGCTTATTCACTAATTGTCTGCTTTTTGTGCCTTTCTGTCACTGGAAGCAAAGCTGTTCCTTTGGCTTACAGAAATGCAGGGAGAAAATATTTTTTTTATTATTTTAAGGCAAATCCATGAGCTATTTTTTTTTTTTTCCTCTGTGTGTGTGTGTGCTCACTTATCTGATGGGAACAATAGCCTGGGAAATTTGGTTTGTAAAGATTTATTTGATTTGGTGTTTCTGGACCAGATCTAAAGGTGCCTCTTTAATGAGGTGTCTCTCCCTCCACTGCAGTGGCCTCCAGGAGGGTCTTTAAAGGATGTTAAGGAGCTTTTTAAGGAGGTTAAGCAGCTTCTGCATTGTTTTCTGGGCAGGAAGGAAATGAAGGAAAAGCTGTTTTCCCTTTCAGGAAAGTCAGGGAGAACTTTCCCCTGGCCCTCTCCCAGGGCTGCTCAGGGTGAGCTGGGATGAGGGGCAGTGCTGGAACATTCATTCCCATTTTCCACAGTTATTTTCTGCCCTCCTTCAGACTCACTTCACCCTCTCACCTCCTGATTGCTTTCAGTTCCCTCAGAATTTCTGGAGCAGCTCTGATGGGATGCCTGGAGGTCAGAAGGGACGAGGAGCTTCACTTGAATTTCAAGGGAGCTGTGTAAAGGACATGGTGCCTGCTGTCTGGAGACACCCATTGCACAGTCTGGGCCACTCACACTTCCCAGACACCAGACTGCTCCATGGCCTCAGCCAGAGCCTTCAATAAATTCATTTTCAGTTCCTTAAATCAGCCCCTGACAGCACAGGGGCTGTGAATGTATTAAATATATTAAATTAAATATATTAAAGATATTGAATATATTAAATATATTCAATTAAATATATTAAATGCATCCCCCCCTAGCCCTTAAAGGGCTGCACAGTTTATTGTTATTGCAGCTCCAGCAGCCTGAGCCTCCTTGGAAAGGGCAGAGCAGGTCCAGCTGGCAGAAAACTCCAGCAGAATTCCCTGCTGGGAGAGCAGGGCACAGGGATGGACACATTCCCAAAATATCCTGGGGGCTGGGGCCCTTCAAAAGGCATTGAGCATCCCTGGGGAGCCACTGGCTGTGGTCCCTGTGCTCCTGGGGATGTCACAAATGTCCCAAGGGATGAGGACAGAGTTATCCTCAGGGATTTGCTGCCTGGACGTTGTGCAGGATGTGTGGCCAGGAACAGAAAATGACCCAAAGGACCAGCCAGGAGATGAAACATGGAGCAAAAGGACTCTGGAACTCTCCAGGGAAAGGGGAAAAAATCCAGGAATCAGGGCTGGAAGCAAAGGACTGGTGACTTCCAGTGAAATATTCACTGGTGTTTTCTTTAACCAGTGCAGCCACTGAAGTCTCAGCCTCGCTGGGAAATCTGCTCATTGCTGGCATTGGGAAATCTGCAAGTCCTGGGTACCTTTCTAGAATATCAGCTTTTGGCTGGTGCAAGGGAGAGGTTTGATCCAGGTGGTGGCTGGTATTTTACAGCCTGTGTGGATACAGGCAGGCTGCATGTGCAAATGCACTCCTTTAATCTATATGTCAATAAGGATAAAAGATAATAATCGATTTTTTTTTTACAAATTGAACTCCTTTGCCCAATGAATTCTGTAAATTAGAGCTTTCCTCCTCATAAAGTCTCATCCAGGGACATCAGCTCCACACCAAGACCTAAATCAAGGCCTGTGTATTATTTAAATCCCACGTAAAACGTGTTTCAAGGATTTATTTGGGACACAGAGTACCAGTTATGGCTGGGTCTCTGTGTGAGTGCATCTCCCAGTGAAATCACAGACTCCTGGAATCTTTTGGGTTGGGAAGGACCTCAAAGCTCAACCACTGCCACCCCCAGGGACACCTCCCACTGTCCCCGGCTGCTCCAGCCTGGCCTTGGGCACTGCCAGGGATTCAGGGGCAGCCACAGCAAATCTGGGAATTCCATCCCAGCCCCTCCCCACCCTGCCAGGGAACAATTCCTTCCCAAGATCCCATCCAGCCCTGCCCTCTGGCACTGGGAAGCCATTCCCTGTGTCCTGTCCCTCCATCCCTTGTCCCCAGTCCCTCTCCAGCTCTCCTGGAGCCCCTTCAGGCCCTGCAAGGGGCTCTGAGCTCTCCCTGGAGCCTTCTCCTCTCCAGCTGAGCACCCCCAGCTCTCCCAGCCTGGCTCCATGGGAGTCTCCTCCTTCCAGAGAAGCTGCTGCTCTCCCTGCAGATGATTTTCAAAGAGGAACGTGACAATTGTTAATCCTGGGAAGCTCTGACTCTTTGGGTCACGGTGCTGCGTCCGTGCTGAGCTCCTGCACTCGGTCATAGGATGGTGCACCCCCAGCACAGACAAGATCATTTTCCCAGGAATCTCAGTGCTTCAGCTCCCTCCTTCTGCTTTAACTCCATCACCTTGAAAATATGATAACGACTCGCCTAAAAAAAAATTAATTTCCCTCATGAAATTTAACTGGGAAATCACTTCTAGCCCCTATTAAGCTGCTTTAGGTGCTGTTGGAAGCCTTGAGTCTCAGCTTTCTCCAAACAACACCGGCATTTAAGCTGCTCTAAGTCCCAAGTAAGAGCTCAGGCAGCTGTAGCACAGAGCTCTGGGCAGGCGTGATGGGAGCTGGGCTCACCCTGCCCCTGCTCCTCCCGTGGGCTCACAACTCCCAAGAATTCCCGAGGGTTTTTTTAAATATAGCCAGTTCCTTTCAAATCTAGGGGGTTTTTTGGTAAACAATCCCCACTAAGGGCCGCTCACCTGCTCAGGGTTCAGTGCAATTCCTCTGCTATTTAAATCCAGCCTCCCTGCTGGTCTCTCTCGCTCCCTCAAAGATGTTTTTCCACAGTTTCCAAGGAAGCAACGCTGTGTGGTTTTCTTTTTTTTTTTTTTCTTTCCCTTTTTTTTAAACTTGGGAGCCAGAACTCTGCAAGGCAACAAGTAGCTGTGAGCCTTCCCTTGTAGGATTCAGATCCAGCTTTCACTTAGGCAAAGTGGTGTTGATTTTACTGGAAATCTGCCGAAGGACTCGAGCGTTTCATCCTGCCAGCATTAATTAAGGGGTCTAAAACAACACAAACTGGAGGAAGAGCCCTGATCAGATAAATGTCCTTGTCCTCCAGATTGCTCCCAGGATGATCACTCAGCTTCTCAGCCTGCAGCTTTTAATTTCCTTGCAATGATGCAGAGGGGGCAGATGAGGATCTGTCCTGCTGAGTCTCCCTTCCCTGAAAGGATGCAGCATCCCAGTTTTCTTGAAATGTTTTTTTTCTCCGACAAAATTTGCACCCAGAGCTTTACAGGAGGATCTGGGCCTGCAGCTTTATGTGGTATGACCAAAGGAGAAGAAGGGAGAGAGAGAGCAGAGGAGAAAGGAGTTGGAGGGGAAGGAAACAGCCCTTGGGATGAGCTGGTCCTTGGGTGTTTGGGGTGAATTTGTTGGCCTGGCAGTGCCTGGGCTGGGAAAGGAGGGCAGCAGCCACAGCAAAGAGAACACGAGGTGACACTGGTGGCTCCTGGCGCAGCTCGCCAGCCCCAGCAGAGGTGCAGGGAGGGCTCTGGGAGCCCTGCCCAGGTCCTGCAGCGCCACAGGGACAGGGGGACACTGGTGAGTCCAACCAGCCGTCCTTCAGACCCCTGAGGTGGCCGCAGTGGCCTTGGAGTGCTGCTGCGGCCCCGAGTCCAAAGCGCGGCCCCGAGTCCAAAGTGCGGCCCCGAGTCCAAAGCTCAGCCCTGAGTCCAAAGCTCAGCCCCGAGTCCAAAGCTCAGCCCCGAGTCCAAAGCGCGGCCCTGAGTCCAAAGCGCGGCCCCGAGTCCAAAGCAAGGCCCCGAGTCCAAAGCTCAGCCCCGAGTCCAAAGCGCGGCCCTGAGTCCAAAGCGCGGCCCCGAGTCCAAAGCAAGGCCCCGAGTCCAAAGCTCAGCCCCGAGTCCAAAGCGCGGCCCTGAGTCCAAAGCGCGGCCCCGAGTCCAAAGCAAGGCCCCGAGTCCAAAGCTCAGCCCCGAGTCCAAAGCGCGGCCCTGAGTCCAAAGCGCGGCCCCGAGTCCAAAGCAAGGCCCCGAGTCCAAAGCTCAGCCCCGAGTCCAAAGCGCGGCCCTGAGTCCAAAGCGCGGCCCCGAGTCCAAAGCAAGGCCCCGAGTCCAAAGCTCAGCCCCGAGTCCAAAGCGCGGCCCTGAGTCCAAAGCGCGGCCCCGAGTCCAAAGCAAGGCCCCGAGTCCAAAGCTCAGCCCCGAGTCCAAAGCGCGGCCCTGAGTCCAAAGCGCGGCCCCGAGTCCAAAGCAAGGCCCCGAGTCCAAAGCTCAGCCCCGAGTCCAAAGCGCGGCCCTGAGTCCAAAGCGCGGCCCCGAGTCCAAAGCGCGGCCCCGAGTCCAGAGCGCGGCCCCGAGTCCAAAGC
>WEKY01036197.1:20496-32646 GCA_013390045.1 Picathartes gymnocephalus
CAGAGCGCAGCCCCGAGTCCAGAGCGCGGCCCCGAGTCCAGAGCGCGGCCCCGAGTCCAGAGCGCAGCCCCGAGTCCAAAGCGTGGCCCCCAAGTCCAAAGCGCGGCCCCGAGTCCAGAGCGCGGCCCCGAGTCCAAAGCGCGGCCCCAAGCAGCTCCTGCTCCTCAGGAACTCCTGCTGCTCCCTCCTGCTGTTCCCAGGGCTGGGTGCCAGTGGCACAGAGGATTTCGGGGCTGGCTTTGGGGCCGGGGTTGCACCAGAAGGCCTGGGGATGTCCCCTCCCCGCTCAGCTGAAGCCCCACGGAGCCCCTGCTCACAGCAGGCGCTGCCTCAGGCTGGTTTTCTGTTTGCTGTCCCTGGAGAGGCTCCAGGCAGGGATTGTGCTGCGGTGGCTGGGCAGGGATGGGGCATTTCCAGGCGGGCTCTGAGGTGCCCTGCTGGGCAGGCAGCAGCACAGGCTGGATCGCAGCACACTGACTCCGTCTCTGTTTTCGCTAGTTTTCATTTCCAAAACGAAATCCCAGTTCCATGAGGCCGCAGTTGGGTCTGGTTGGGTGGGTTGTGGTTTTTTTTTTCATTTTCAGTAATGGTGGTTCACTGGGAGCAGAGGTGCCCAGGAGAATTCGCTCCTGCCTCACAGGGTGGGTTCGGGGCCACAAGAAAGCTCCTGCTTTGGGGTGGAGAAAGAGGGCTCTGATTTGGAGCTGTTTGGCTGGCCCCATCCTCACACCTGAGTGTCCTCACCATGGGGCTGAGGGGAGCTAAACACGAGGCTTAAAAATAATAAATCTCTCTTCTTTGGAGCTGTTTTGCTGCATTTAAGTTATTAAATATCCCCTGAATCCCCATCCAGGTTGGGTGCCAGATACACAAGGATATAGAGTCAGCCTTTGTCTCTCGTGGTCATTCCTGCTGGAGCTGCTCCATTTTGTATAAAATGGACTGATATAAATAATTCATGGGCTAAGGAGGAATCAAGGTGGCAGCTGAGGGGTTGTGGCAGTCTCTGAGAGGTGAGGGCACCACGGGTAATGCTCTGCTCCAGTGAACAGTGGCTTTTTTATCCCTTTTTTATTCCCCTGAGCAGCAGGAAGAGAGGCTCAGACAGGTCCTCTGTGCCCCCACCAGCTCAGGGACTGGGGACTTTGGATTGCAGCACCTCAGTCCTCAGCTGGAGGGAGTAATAAAGTGGGAGAAATCAGTTTTTCCTTTTTTTGTTTATTGTTTGGTGAGGAAAACCAGCCTGGTGCTCCTCAGTGCCCTCAGGTGTCAGTACCAGCAAGGCTGAGGGCACAGCAGGGGATGGGGAATTCAAACAGGGCCCAGGTTCCTTCTCGTCATCCCCTCAGCCCATAAATCCCTGGAAGTGTCCAAGGCCAGGTTGGACAGGGCTTGGAGCAGCCTTGGGATAGTGGAAGGTGTCCCTGTCCGTGGGACTGGATGGGCTTTAAGGTCCCTCCCAGTCCCAGTGTGGGGTTTTAGGAAGAGCTGTTGGAGAGGAAAAGGGAAAATGGGACATTTTTGCTTTAATTCTCCTACCCTTCATTTTCCCGTCCGCTCCACCTGCCTGCTTTTCCCCCTCCAGCAAATGCTGCCCTTTGTTCAACATTTCCCTGGGCTATAAATGGGCTTAATTAGTGTCTCATTAACCTGCCTGCAATTTGGGAGGTAGAATTGGAGGAGGGATGCTTTGTAATGTCCAGGAGTTATCCCACCCCACTGTCCCAGAGCAGCCCCCAGTGACCCCAAATCCTGTTCTCCCTGTCCCAGGGGCTGCTCTGCCCATCCTGGCCCCGAGGAAGCCTCATTAGGAGGTCTCTGAATTGCAGAGGGTGTCCAAGGCTCCTCCTGCTCAAGGAGCTGAGTTGGCCTGGCCCTTTGGTGCGTTCCAGAGCACCTGAGCCATCCTCGTGGAGGAAAACGGGAATGCGGGGTTTTTCCCTCTTGCTGGCAGCTCAAATCCTCGTTTTATCGTAGAATCATAAAATCATAAAAGCTGGAAAATCCCTCCAAGATAATCCAGCCCAACCATTCCCCAGGACTGCCAAGGCCACCACTGCCCCATGTCCCCAAGTCCCACATCCCCTTGTTTTTGGAACATTTCCAGAGCACCTGAGCCGCCCTTTTGGGGAAAAGAGGAATGTGGGGTTTTTTCCTTTTGTTGGCAACTCAAACCCTCATTTTATCACAGAATCATAAAATCATAAAAGCAGGAAAAGCCCTCCAAGATCCTGCAGCCCAACCACTCCCCAGCACTGCCCCATGTCCCCAGGTGCCACATCCGCTTGGTTTGGGGACATTTCCAGGGTGGAACCACTCTGCCTTGGGGTGCTGAGGAGCTTTTCACCCACAGGCAGGTGGGGCTGTGTTGGGACCAGGTTGGAGGTGATGCCACGCTGGGATGTGTTTTCCATCCCTTCTTTCCTACCGTTTTGAATTTGCTGCACCCTCACAGCTGAAAGCAGCCCAGGCCTTTTCTCCCCCAGCCCCAAAACTGTGGCCCAGCAGTTTTTCCAGGCTGCACAACTCCTGAAAGGTCCCACAGCCCTGGCAGCACCTCCTCCTGCACCTCAGGGCAGCAGCAAAGGGTGGCCTCGTGTCACAGGGGATGTGTAGTGGGCAGGGGCTTGGGGACAGTCAGGGACCTTTGTGTGGTTCGGAGAGTTTTGATTTGTGACTGCTGAGCTTGCAGAAGGGGAAAAAAAAAGAAAAAAAAAAAGAAAAAAAAAAGAAAAAAAAAGAAAAAAAACGAAAAAAAAGAAAAAAGACAAAAAAAAAAAAAAAAAAAAAAGAAAAAAAAAGGAAAAAAAGGAAAAAAAAGAAAAAAGAAAAAAAAGAAAAAAAAAGAAAAAAAAAGAAAAAAAAAGAAAAGGAAAAAAAGAGGGAAAAAGGAGCCATATTTCAGTAAAATATATTTTCTTCTTTTCAGGGAATCTGACTAAACACATGAAGTCAAAGGCCCACAGCAAAAAATGTCAGGAGCTGGGCGTGTTGGTATCTTCACTGGTGGACCTGGAAGCCGAAGAAGGTAAAACCTTTCCCCTCGTCAAGTTGCTGTGGGTGCAGAGAGAGGGGCAGGGTGCAGCCAGGGCAGGACAGCCTGCACAGAGGGGAGCAGCTCTGTGCCCCCAGGCTCCTCCCGGGGGTTTCTGTGTGCGTGGGGCTGTGCAGGGAGCTGCACCCACGGCGGGATGTGAGCCTGGCTGGGGGATGGTGATTCCAGGGATTTTCCAGCTTTGAAGGCTCTGGTTCTGAGCCTGCGGAAGGTTTGGGGTGCAGCGCAGGGCAGGGCCCATCCTGCTCAGGGCTCTGCAGCTGCAGCCCGACAAACGGGGACTCGGTGACACCAGGAGGTCCTTGTGGGTGTCCCAGGGGGTCTGTGCCGGGCCCTGGAGGAGCCCAGGGGCACTGCCACTCATGGGCAGTGCCACTCACGGGCAGTGTCACACAGGGGAGTGTGGCATCATTAAATCAGTGTCCCCTCCCTGCCTGGGGCTGCAGGGGTCTCTGGACAGCCCTGGCTCTGGGGAGGCTCTCCCCTGCAGACGTTGCTGGCTGCAGAGCTGCCCCTGGGCTGTGTTTGGGCTGTCTGGACTTGGTGCCATCAATCCGTGTGATTCTGGAATTCCCAAACCCCCAGGGCCCATGTCCTGCTCCCGCTGTGCAGAGCCCCTGCGGGGGTGTGCAGGGGGTGCCCGAAGGTGCCCTCGGCAGGGCTGGCACCACGGGAGCTTTCCTTTCCTTCCCTCCCGCCTGGCTAAAGCCAGCACTGGGCTTCTGCTGGAAACGGCAATATTCTGCTGCAGGAGGAGAGGCCCATTGCTCTCAAATGTCAATATTAAATACAGCAGCCAAGGAGATGGGCAGAACATGGGAATTTGTCCTCTAATGGTTGGGGCTGTTTGGATGGATGAGAAAATAACACAGGAATGGCAGAAAGGTGCATGAGAAATCCCAGATCCCAGCTGTGATCACAGCCCCTGCTCTCAGGGTGAGGGGCTGCAAAGAGCCCTCCCCTGTGTCCTCTCTCTTCCTTGCAAAGAGGCTCGGAACAAGAACTCAACGGGCTGTTTTAATTAAATAATAACAATAATAAAAAAGGCTCCAGTTTCCACGTGACACAGAGCAGCACAGGAAGGTTGCTGTGCTTTCCTCTGGGGGCAGGCAGGGAGGGAGCAGCAGTTCCTAAAACTCCCTGGATTATTTTAAACCAGAGTTGTATTTCACTTGATTGTTTGTATTTCTATTTAAGGGGCAGCAGAAAGCAAGGGGTGTTACTATAAAAGGAGATTGGAGTATAATTCCTCACTCCTGCCTGGGCTGGGCTCGGTGGGGTGGTACCAGTTGGGGAGAATAAATAACACACAAGGAATGAAATGCAACCTCAGACACAGCTGTCAGCAGGACACATTCCCACTAATTCCCTCTCTCCTTCCTTCCTCCATCCCTCCCTCCCTCCCTGCCCTGCCCTTTCTCTCCCCGTGAGCTCAGCAGGATGAATTCTGGAAGCCTGGGCTCGGCTCTGAGCTCAGTCCCCGCCTGTGGGGATCGTGTCAGGAGGCCAAAGCAATTCCCTGGGGCTGTCCCAGGACTCCCTGGGATGTTTCCCTCGCTGGAATTTGTGGTGGCAAATGCAAACAGCTCCTCAGTTTGGGGCTGGCTTCACTTTGCCTTCACTCCTGACCCCTGACCCTGCTCTGTCCTGGCCAGAGCAAAGAAAGGAGAGCAGCAGGGCCAGGCACAGCTCCTGTCTGTCCCCAGCCCCAAAAGCAGAGTCAGGGGCTGGCTCACAGCTCTGCCAGTGAAATGCATTCCTGTTCCAAGCAGGAAATATGCACGGCTCAGCCTACAGCTGGGAGTTTGGAATAATATTTGTTCTGAGCTCAGTTCCTCTGGGAGTTTGCAAACAGCCCAGCCCCAGCAGCCCCCGTCAGTGTGGAGGATTTCACAATGAGAGCCAGAATCCCTCTCTGCAGAGAGCTGCCGGGACAGCTCTGCCTTCAGGGACTGCTGCAGGGATATTTCGAATGGGGATGGGATGCTCCTTTCCATTTCCAGTTCCAGGCAGGCCCTTGGATGGATAATCAGCCATGGGAAAATCCATGCGACTGGCAATGCCAAACGCTTCGTGAGCAGTTCCTTGTAAGGCCCTGGCATTCAGAATCAACCACATCAGACTTCTCAGTGCATCACAGGGACTTGGAGCTGTGTGGCTGCGTCCCCTTTGGAGCCACCCTGGCAGGTGTGGCCCGGCTCGGGTCCCTTTGATGTCCCCTGCAGCTGCTGGGGCTGGCAGTGGCAGCTCTGAATGGGGACTGTGCCAGGCTGGGCACAGCGGGAGCCTGTCCCAGGCTGGCCCCACGGGAAGGAGGGGGCTGGCAAGGCTGCGATCTGTCCCACACAGGTGTCACAGCAGCGTCCGGGTTCTGCTGCCAGGCCGGGATCCCAGCGTGTCCCGGCAGCTCTGCGGCATCCTCGGGCACAGCTGAGCGCTTGCCAGCCCCTCCGGAGCAGGGGGACCTGGCAGCGCCGTTCTGCTGAGCTGCAGTGACATCCAGTGGCTGTTCCCGATGGACCTCTCCGGGCTGGGCTCTCACTGCTGCCAGCAGCTCTGCACACCCGCCAGGGGAAAAGCAGATTTTCCTCTCAGCATTGAAAGCTCGGTACCCAGCTCGGAGAGCTCCTGCTGGCCCTTCAAGCAGCGCAGAGATGTATTTTAACCTGCAGAAATATTTAAAATCCCTTAGAATTTGCTTTTTATATCCTCCTCGCTGCCTCCAAGCTCTCATTTACAAAGCCCCAAACCCTCTGCCCCACAGAAGGATCTGAACAACAGCTGGAATTTATCTTACCCAGGGAAAATCCACAGAGGTTCTTTCCACTCTCTGGTTTGATTTTTAGCAAAAGTCCTTCCTTGCTGATGTTTATCTGTCATGAAATCCAGGCAGGAAAAGGCCCAACGCGTGGAGCTGGTGGCAGCTGCAGATATTCTGGAGTCACCACTGTAACAAATAATCCACAAACCCCACTGAAGGATGAAGGTGCTGCTGTCCTCATCTATTAAAGTGGGGTTTTTTTGCATTTTAGGGCAAATAAAGAGTGTGGCAGGGGACCAGCAGGGACCAAGGGCTGCATGTGCTGACAGAGCTGGAACTGAAACTGGGGGAGAGTGGGATTCACTGGGATCTACTGGGATCATCAGCAGAGGAGTTGGCAGAAAGGGCAAGGCTGCAGGAGATGGTCAGACCTAGGAAACAGCGGGGTCCTCTCTCCTCTGGTGCCCTTAGAGCTTGTGAGCAGATTTAGCACAGAAATAGACCCTGAACATGTGTTTTGTGAGCAGATTTAGCACAAAAATAGCCCTTGAGCATGTGTTTCACACTCTGTTTTGTGTTCGCCCCAGGAACCAGTGAAGACCTTTTCCAGGACTCTGAGGGGCGGGAGGGATCTGAGCCCATCGAGGAACACCAGTTTTCAGACCTCGAGGAATCTGACGACGACGACGACAATGAGGACGAGGAAGACGAGGAGGAAGAGGAGAGCCAAGACGAGCCAGCCCTGAAGCTGCCCGAAGGCAACCACGGCACCCTCCTGCTGCGCTCTTCAGGGGGCTCCCCGTCTTCCCAAGAGGAAGGCACTGAAACATCCACAGCTCAAGAAGCTGCTTCCAGCACCCCGAAAGCAGGGGAAGGCCAGCAGGCCTCCTCCTCCTCCTCCTCCTCCTCCTCAGGGCTGGAAACCAAGTGGTCAGCAGACAGCAGCGACATTGCTGTGTGCCACAGCTTCTTGAGCCTCCACAGACCAGCTTTGACCTCCACCGAGCACCTGGCTCCTGCTGAGAGAGAGTCTGTCACGAGGCCACAGATGTCCTTGGCCATGGACCTGTCGACCTCCAAAGACACCTCCCCGAGGAAAAGGTGGTCCCCGAGCCAGGACTGTGGCAGAGGGGGTGGCAGCAGCAGACCAATGATAGCCAGGAAGCACTTACTGACCAAAAACGAAACCTCCCCCAAACGCTTCTCCCCCACGGCAGAGCTGCCCTCCCTGCGGTGCGTGTCCCCAGGGAGGGGGCTGTCCCCCTGCCAGCGCCTCTCTCCCAGGAGGGAGGTGTCTCCCCTGAGATGTGTGTCCCCAAGGCTCGAGCTGTCGCCCAGCAGGCACCTGTCCCCCCGGAGGGAGCTGTCCCCGAGGACAGCCCTCCCCCCCGACGGAGAAGTGTCCCCTGCCAGGCACTCGTCGCCCAGCAGAGAGATGGCATCCCTGAGGTACTTCTCCCTGAAGAAAGTCTTGTCTCCAGGCTGCTTGGAGCTGCCCAGGTATCCATCTCCTGGCAAAGAGGACTTGCCTGGCGCTAGCAAATCAGCAGAGGACAAAGTTCCAAGCTCATATCAAGCCCAGCCCGGGATATTCTCTTCGATGCCTCTACCTCACAGGTTCTTTGGCAAAAACTTACAGCTCTACGAGTCCAAGCTGGTAAGTCCAGTGCCCTGCTGCCCTCTGCTCCCCACAGGGTGTTCTCTGATAATGGTTTTTGGTGAAGGCTGTGATGCAGAAGTGCACAGGCACTCTGTGACCACTGTCACAGGTGACCCAGAGAACAGCGACAGGGGACAGCACTGGGTTTTGCACCCATTTGGGTCCTGCCCTTCTCAGCTGGAGAGAAATAAAGTTATCCCTTCTCCAAGGGGTTATTCCCACTCCTGAGCCAGCCAGTCCTGCTGGGACAATCAGCAAGGATAACCTCTTAATGATCAGTTGTCACTCAGAGTCTTTCTGTTCCTGGGAATTCCATTCCCATCCCCGAGATCTCCCTGGCTGGGGTGGAGCTGTGACCATTTCCCACTGCTCGGTGACCTGAGCCAGCCCTGGCTGGGCCCTGTGTCCACCCCCAGCCAGCTCTGCTGGATGAGCTGCTGAGAAATGTTTGTTTGCGCATCTCTCATTTCATCTCGCTTCTCTCTTCAGCACAGACAGGGGTTTCCCACTGGGTCCAGAGCATTATTTAATCTCTCTGCTGGACAAATCAAATCCTGTGGGTAAAGGAAAATCTCCCATTCCTTGCAGTGCTGCAGGCAGATTGATGTGGGATTCGGTGGAATATTTCCCATTCCTGCTGCGGTGCTGGGCTCTGTTGTCAGGTGTGCTGATGAATGTGAGATCCACTTGCTTTGGGGAGAGACTGCAGCCCTCAGGGTCTGCACTGGGGAGAGAGAGGCCTTTATAGAACCCCTGCCCCCCCAGATGCTGAGCCAGGGCTTCTCCAGACCTTTCTCCCATGCCCATGCTAATCTTCTGTCCTGTGGTGCCTCCTTCCTCCTCCTTTCACTCAGAGTCTTTGTCTCACCTTCTCAGAGACTCTCCTTTATTTTAGGTCCAAACCTTGGCTTCCTTTAATGCTGTTTCTCTTTCCTGTCAATTCACTTCTCGTGAATCTCAGGGCTCTGGGAACCCTCATCCTTCAACTCTTCTGTCAGGATAACTTCCCGCTGCCTCTGCTTGGAGCAAATCCCATCAGCTCCCAAATCCACAGGAGGAGACAATGTTTTAAGCCCTGCTTGCCATTCCCACCTTTGTTCACATTTACCTTTTGGCTTCATTTCCCTGCTCCTTTTCTGCCCTCAGAGCCACCACTGTTGCTTTTCCTTGTACCTCCAAAGCAACAGCAAAAACCTGAATGGAAAAATTCCCCTTTATCAGCACGATGGACAGCTGGGCTTTCATTGCAAAATTAACATTCCTGGCAAGGCCACAAGAGACACAAAGACCAGAGGAGGGTTTATCAGATCCCAAACGGAGCTTGACGATGATCTTAGCTCAGTTCCAGTGCCAGGCTCTCTGCCAAGTCTCACCAAAACCATCTCTCTTCCCGCTGGCCCTTGCTTAGGGCAGCCTCTCCTTGTGGTGATTGTTGCACCACTGAAATATTTGTTTGGGGTTTCCCAGCATCCCTGAAGTGATTTAGCCAAGGCTTCCTGTGGATAAGTGACATTTAGCAGTGTTTGGCCTTGTCACTGCTGACCCAGCACACACTACCTTTGGTGGCTCTTCCTTTTTCTCTTCCCTGTTCTCTTTTGCCACTTTCCTCTGCTGCCTCTTCAGAGATCCAGCTCACAGGATCAGGGAGTTACTCCCCATAATCCTACAAAGAAATGTGCCCTCCAGTGGATCCTCACATTTTATCTCCAACCCCATCTTAATTGAAAGTTGATTTCAGTTTTTTTTTTTTTTTTGCTTCCCCTTCTTGGGACTCCTGTGCAGGGATTTAGTCATAACCTCATCACTAATTAATCCATTTCTGTTTAGCCACATATCTCTCCATGATGTACATTAGGAAACTATGGGAAGCACCGAGAGAGAAAGAGGAAAAGGTAAAACGTAGGCTCTGAACCCTTGATTTGCACAGAGCACCCCATGAGGGTGGTGGTGGTGGGGACCCACTGCTGGGTGTGCTGGAGTTGCTGCCACCTCTCACTGGAAGCATCCCTGCGCTCAGCAGCTGTAAGGATGCAATCCTGCTTTAGGAAAGCACAGCATAAGTAAATAAATAAATAAAGAACCTCACTGTGGGCTCTCAGGAAGCCCCTGCACTGACAGGGATCCAAAGCAGCTCAGCTGGCAGCAAACACTGGTGTCCTCTGCCAGCATCTCAGAGGCAGCTCTGAGAGTAGGACAAGGGGTGATGATTTTAAACTAAAAGAGGGGAGATCCAGACTAGAGCTAAGCAGGACATTTTTTACTCTGAGGGTGGGCAGGCCCTGGCACAGGGTGCCCAGAGAAGCTGTGGCTCCCGCTGGATCCCTGGGAGTGTCCAAGGCCAGGCTGGATGGGGCTTGGAGCAACCCAGTCTACTTAAAGACGTCCCTTACCGTGACAGGGGGTTGGACAAGATGACCTTTAAAGGTCCCTTCCAACCAAATAATTCTCTGATTTTATAATGATCCAGGCCTAAACCAAATCCCTGGACCTGTGCACCAACACACCATGGGCATTTTTGTACCAGAAGGGAAACGCTGTGGGTTGTGTTACTCCTCACCTTAAAGGTTTGGGGCTCCACATCTCCCTCGGTTGCTTGACCTCCCTCAAATCCAAACAAAACCCTAACCCCAGTCCTTGCAGTGAGCACTGCTGCTGCTGCTGAGGCTGTCACCTGTGTGCCGCACTGACCCAGCTCTTTCTTTTCCCCCCCGGCACAGAAGATGGAACCCCGCAGCCCGCCCTGCTCCCCCGGCACCCCGCAGCCCGCCTGCCCCCGGCCCCTGCAGGCCCCTCATGACCTCCACGCTCCCGGCCGAGGGGAGGAGAATGTCTTCAGCCACCTCCCGCTGCACTCGCAGCAGCTCGCCAGGACCCCCTACCCCATGATCCCCATCGGGGGCATCCAGATGGTGCAGGCCAGGCCCAGCTCCCACGCCAGCCTGGTGCCCGCGCTGTCCCTCCAAGCCGGACCCTTCACCCCCGCAGCCAGCAGCCTCACCCAGCTCGGCCGGGCTGCCAGGAGGGACGAGGAGCCCCAGAGCCCTCCGGAGCCGTCATCGGCCTCCGTGTCCCCCATCGCCAAGGTCTCCAAGTACACCCTGTCCCCGGAGCGGGCGGGTGGCGGCTTCTCGGAGGAGGAGATGAGGACTAGTGAGCTGCAGCAGGAGCAGGAGCAGCGCGGGCCCGCGGCTCAGGCCGAGCGCGGCCCGGCGGAGCAGGCGCGGCCCTCGGTGTCCCCAGGCAGCCCCAGCAGCCTCCAGGAGCCCTCTGCGGAGCCCTCGGCCAGCGGGGACGAGGCCTCCAAAGGCACGGGCAAGCAGCAATCGGGCAGCTCGAGCACCCCTTCGGAACCAGCCTGCACTTTCATCTCAGCCGTCCCCTCGCTGGCCAGGGGCAGCCCCTCAGAAGCCCCCCCTGGGCAGCCCCAGGCCCAGCCCTGCTCCCTGCGCCCCAGGAACCTCTCCGGAGAGCCCGGCGGGAGCAGCCCTCACCCAGAGCACTCCGATTTAGGTCAAAATCACAAAAAGGTGGATGAAAACACGGGAAGTACTTAAGCCTCCGCCAGCTGTTCCACCTTTAGGCTTCCTCTGTAAAATCAACAGACATTTTCAACACTATTTCCTTTAGTATAATCATAAGAAGCACTCTAGTGAATGACCAAACCCATGGAAAATTCCTGGTTTTCTTTGTCCCAGTCTGGTATTATCTCCACATGTATGCAGTTACTTGTGCCTTTTTCTATACCTTTTGTTGCTTGAAATGTACAAAACTGTTTGAGGCTGTGAATATTTTTTTAGAGTTTTTTGGAAAGGGGGTTTGTTAGACCTTGTCTTTTTTGCCATTTAGGTGTGCATAATCCTGGGCCTGAGACATGCAGAAAGGAAAGGGTTAAGCATTTTAAAGAGGAAGAAGATGCACTGAAAACAAAAGGAAAACAGAAAAAAACTTTTTTTTTTTATACTGATTAAATGATTAAAAAAAAAAAAAAGAAAAAACCCCAAACCCTTGCTCCTGTGTACAGAAGTTTATGATTTGTATTTATTACATGCTTTATTTAATTCTTGCAAAGTGCTTGGGTTTTTTGTTTTGTTTTGTTTTGTTTTTTTACCTTCGCATCCCTATGGTTGTGCTTTAAACAGTTGAAACTGCTTTACATTTGAAAAACGTGTTTACCCTGACCTTGTGACTGAAAGTAGCACTTCCTTGAGCAGGGGAGGTTTGCTGTTGGCAGGGAGAGAAATTGTCCCTCGAAAAGAGGAAAACGAACCGTGAGCTCCCCTCCCTCTTGCAGAACCCAGCAAAGCACTTTTCTAAAAAAAAAAGAAAAGAAAAAAAAAAAAAAAAAAAAGGTTTTTTTCCAAAAATTTACCTGCGAGAAGGANTCTTCAAAGATTTACCTGCGAGAAGGTAGGAATGTATGGAATGTAGAGCCCGTGCCAGGAAGGGTCTCTCGCTGGACGAGCCTCCTGCTTTGCTTTAATCCTCCCGCAGCGCCCGGCAAAGCCCTGCCCGTGCCTGAGCCCTGCCTGGGCTGGGGGAGCCTCTGCAAACCCTCCCCCGGTGTCACAGGGGAGGAGCTCAGCCTTGAAACGCTTTCTCCCTCCGGCATGTTCGAGTTGGGGACAAGCTCCCCTCATCCCACCCCATCCCATCCCATCCCATCCCATCCCATCC
>WEKY01036201.1:0-39421 GCA_013390045.1 Picathartes gymnocephalus
CCCCCCCCCCCCCCCCCCAACAGAGATGCCTATAAGAGACTCTTATCTCACCTCGCAGAGGCTGGACAAAAGGAGATACAAAATCTGGAAAATGAGACAGATCAGTAGTGTGCTTGTGATTAATCCTTTCCTCTTGGACATTATGACATTGTTGGTACCTAAAACTACAGACTATGACACGCTGGACAAGTTCCTTATCTTTACAATGGAAATACGTGTATCAATTTTTGTGGTTGTTTTTTTCCCTCAATTTATGTATTTAAAAAAAATCGGTGGTATTTTATTATTGTCATGCATTTGAAGATTAATTCAATATCCTGTTGAGAAGCATTGGAAAGACTGAAAGCTAATTTATTACATATTCAAATATCTATGTGAACAGATGTATTGAAACATACAAGACAGGATTTCAAAGAATTTCACAACTTAGTTCACCTTGAATGAGACCAGTCCCTCTTAATAGTGTACTTTTGAAAATCTTATTCAGTCTGTTCTTAAGAAAATCATAATTTTGTAATTGTAATTTCTAATTTATTATTTTAGTAGAATGAGAAAAATGTGTGTTCTGTAGTACTCAACTTGGTGAATGCAGTGCATTCACTACGAGTTCTACTAGTGTGATACAGTTTGTGTTAAGAGAGAGCATTTTTAAATACGTTTATGTTGCACAAAATGTATATAGCTGTCTTTAACATCCACCTGTATTAAAACATTTCAGTATTTCATATTCCATTATAAAACCTCTCTGTTTTCTTTGTGGGTAATTTAAGAATAAGGCAGGTTTAGATTTCCTGTTCCCTTCCTTTTCAATGCTATGTTCTTAAAATTGACCCATAATTTCCAGGGGTCCCAATGATCTTTTAATTAGTCATGACACTATTAGTTATCCCCTTAGACTAGGTGTGAAAGGCATGAGGGAAAATGAAGAGAGGACAGACTTCTAATTAAAATACTCATCATTTGATGATAGGCTAGTAATTATTCCTGTTCTCTGGGAAAGTTGGATCTTTCAAATATTTTTCTGTGTTATGGGTCTTTCCAGGGTGGATCTAGCTCTGTAACTTTTTCTACTTTTTTTTTTTCTAAAGTGCTCAGGAAACTTTCATTAATGGCTATGGTACACTTTTCACCTCCCTCAATAATCTGAAGCTTTCTGAAACTACTTACTGGACTTGGGAGTGGGTTTGCCCTTAATGGCAACACTGGCAAGCAGGCTGTTGCTTTTAAAGTTATTCACATTTTAATTTTAGAATGTTAACAGGAAGGAAAAATTATTTTTGTGTCTTAACAGCTCCACAAAAATCCCTAAAATCTTGTTCAGTGCAGCTTCCCATTCGTTACAGTAATCTTATCAAGTCAAACTAGATAATCTTCTTGCCTAAGTCAGCTATCGGTACTTCAGATAATGCAGTAACTAAAAGCCTCTTTAGGCTACTTAATAGTGCAGAACATGGAGGTTCTTTTCATTATGAAAGTGACTTATTGAACTTTTATTGTAGCTTCTCGTAAGCTTATGTACCTGGGAGTTTCATTCATCCCAGGAGGATTCTGCATCTGAAAAGCTTTTTTAAAAAAAATAAAAAACACCCCTCCCAAAGAGAAATTAATTGAGATGCCTTCAAAATTTGAGTCCTACCACACAGTAGATCCCAGAACAGATGTCTGATGGTAGTATTAATTCCTGAAAGTAAAAACTGTGATTTTAAAGGATAGAACAGATATTACAATGAAGCACTTAACGATGTGTTTAGTGGGTTATGGAAGACATATTTAATACTATCTGTAGTGGTTGGAAGTTTCTGAAAAAGCAACAGGAATTTATGTAAATGTAGAGCAGCTCCTGGCACATAAGAAACTAATTTAAATAGTTTGGAAATTATCATTTTTCTCACAAAGTTAATGCGAACAGAAATAAGGCATTTTGCTTCATAGTCATCAACCAGTGCCAAATGGGTGATCTGGTTGGGTCTGTTTATTTGGTATGGACATTTGCAGATGTGACTGATAGTTTCAGTAATACTAATGAGAGGAAGACTTGCAGAGTGCACTAGTCTATGCTGACTTACCAAGCATACACCAAAATAGTCCAAAACCAGTTAGGGAAGAGAATAAAATGCTGATTTTAACTAAAATATAGAAAAAACCTAAAAGCTAAAAAAAATTATATATACATTATGTCTTGTTAGATGTTGTCTGTATACAAAGGCTGCTTAAGGCAATAAACATTATTTAAATTAAACCATCCTATATTATTTTACATTGAACAGTTTGGTTTAAAAGAGGGTATGTTCAGACTAGATATCTGGAAGAATTTTTTTTATTATGAGGATGGTGAAACACGGGGACAGGTTGCTCAGAGAGGTGTAGACACCCCATACCTGGAAACATTGAAGGTCAGGTAAGATGAGTCTCTAAGCAACCTCACTCAGTTGAAAATTGCTACTCATTGTGGGGGCATTTTACTTATAGGATGGTAAGGGCGTCTCCCGGTATGTTATTTAAAAATAACACTGCATGCATGGATGGGCATTTCCTGCAGCTGTAAATTCCACAACTGATAGTGAAAAGATCCTGAAAATAAAACTGTAGCTAGAATACCTAATTCAGAGGAATTTCATCATTCAAACCTATATATAGTGAAAAGTTGGTGGTATTAAGCTATTTTGAATGTTGTGATGGTTTAACCCCAGCCAGCAGCCAAGCCCCACACAGCTGCTCCCCCACCAGTGGGAGCAGGGAGAGAATTGGAAGGGTAAAAGGTAGAAAACTCCTGGGTTGAGACAAAGACAGTTTAATAGGGAAGGCAAAAGCCATAAATAGGGAAGGCACGCAAATAAAGCAAAACAAGTCACTGCTTCTCAAGGGCAGGCAGGTGTTCAGCCATTTCCAGGACAGCAGGGCCCCATCACATGTAACAGTGCAGCTTGTAACAGGGGAAGACCAATTCCATCACTCCAAATGTCTCTTCCCCCACTTTATATACTGAGGATGATAACACATTGTCTGGAATATCCCTTTGGTCAGTTGGGGTCACCTGTTCCAGCTGTGTCTCCTCCCAAGCACCCCCAGCCTCCTCCCTAGTGTGGCAGTACAAGAAGCAGAAAAGGCCTTGGCTTTGTGTAAGCCCTGCTTAGCAATAACGAAAATATCAATATCCCTGTATCAGCAACCCTGTGTTCAGCACAAATCCAAAACACTATACAAATCCAAAGCCCCATACTAGCCACTGTGAAGAAAATTAACTCCATCCCAGCCAAAACTAGCAGACATCTTAATTACTCATAACTATAGAACCACTGTTTGTCAGCGGAGTTTTAACTAAATTTTTAATTTCAGTATGCTTTTTCTTGCCCTAAGCCCGGTCTATGACCAGAGTGTCCTTTAGTTTGGCAGTGCTAATACTGGTGATAGGAGACCTGTCTGAAATAGAGCCATCATAAGCCTTGCCAGAATTTTCCCCACTGATCTCCTTGGCCAGAAGACTGTTCCAGGATATGATGACTATGTGTTTATATATATACTAAGCACCCTTTTTTTTTTCTGCAGTGTGTAGAATGGAGATCTAAATAGACAGTATTTAATCTTTATATTTCCCCTATTCCAGAATTCAGGATACCAATCACCTCTGACCCATTATCATCCTTGTGATATGAAAGAGATGTCCAACACATGATGAACAATGGCAGGCAGAGGGAAGTCTGGCTTATCTTTCCTTTAGTAACCCTAACACGATAACATGAAAAAAGATACCTTCTGTTCAGGATTCACATGTGACTTCCATGAGTCTCACAAAGCTGTCCTTCTGTTTCATAAGAATTTTACATTTGTTATTGTTACTGAAGAGCAGAAACATTTAAATTACTCTTGGCTTTCATTTTCAATGAAAAAAGGCGTGGGTACTTGCTTCGATAAAAAAGAGCTTCTGAAATAGAAAAATTCACACCTTTTATGCTGGAACAGAGCAGCAGACCTATGGAAAGAATAAGATCCTGTGTTATCTGTTATAATTGAAGAGGAGCTGCCCGTAGCATAAACTGCTTGGTCATCTAAGGAACTTTGATAACTCTGCACTTAAATGCAATGTATTTCCCTCAGGAAACAAAAAAAGAGGTTTTACTGCGCCCTGGTTTTCCTCTTCAGTAGCTTTTTGAAAATTATGTATGCAATGGGTTTTTCCAGTTTAATCATATTTTAGAATTTTTAACTATTACTTAAAACTCAAATTCAGTGTAATCAGCCCATCTGTTAGCAAGGGTTATAAAATTATGTTTAAGATTAAAAATCTGATGCAGTGTCAATATGTCCTAGAATAATTAAGCTTGTTTTATGATGAATGACTAGGATATGGCTTTTGTCTACTTGAGCAGCTTTTACATGATAAATGTTTTGCAGGCTTGATGTACAAAGTGCAAAGGTATGTACAGAACAACAAAAAAAAATGTAAAAGCTCAGATTCTCTATTCGTAGATGTGGTATCTTTACAGGCCTTTGGAAATGCCAGCAGAGTAATTCCACACTACAGTGAAATTCACTGCATTTTTCAGTCCATCAAACACTGTCTTGGCTCTACCCTTCTCCTTGCAGAATGACACCAAAACAGGCATTAAAAATGCAAATTTGCTAAATTCATTATTTGTTTTAGAAAGGCCCAGCATGACCTGCATAGGCACTGGTGGAAAAATTAGCACAGCATTTGCTCACATGAATTGAGGGTATTGCTAAAAATACTTACTCTGTTCTTCAGGACTTGAAGCATTACAACATTAACGTTTTAAGCATTTTAATTCTGGCATTACTGTGAAACTGCTATATATAATCATCTCTATTGGAAAACCATTCTTTATGTGGACACTTTATCCCTTTATAACATGCCCTTGGTGGGGGGAAAACAACTCATTTTGCAAAAATAGAACTGCATAAGTCCTTTCTACCTAATCTATGTGCTAAACTTCCTGCAGTCTTCCTCCCCTACAAACTCTGCTTGCAGATAAAGCAGATGAAGGTTTTAACCTTGCTCTCTTAATTTATTCTACATTCTAATTTTCAATAAACAGATGCTGCCTCTTTTCGTGCTTGTTTCCACATTGTTCCACATTCTGCCTGGGTTGTTTCTGCATATGTGAATATTCAATTATCTGTTTCTCCACGATTCTGCAACTGATGTACTAAATGTCTATACAGGTTTGGGGGAGGGTAACTGGGGAAGGCAAAATTTAGATTAAAAAGAGTTACAAAAAATTTCAGCTCTTCTGGGAGTCAGGAACTTGGCTCAAAAGCTGCTAAACTAAGAAGAAAATCTTAAGCCACAACTAGAAATTGAAGTATTACAAAAACATTACTGTACAGAAGCTGAACTGCTGTACACTGGCTCACAAAATGTGTTTCTTTAGTCAGCACTTGGGTGTGACATGCTCAAGAGACACCAAAGTGGCAGAAGAGGCTGTTGGTGCTGCTTGTGAAAATTGGGTACTTTTTGGATTAAAACCACAAAGCAGCTGATTAGCTTGTGGTTATTTATAGCTAAGAGCTGATAACACATTTTAGGACTCAAAGGTAAAGTATATACACTTTAAAGTATTTACTTAAAGCTATATAAAGGATAGAATATTACTTTTTATGGGAGTGGCCTGAAAAAGACCAGAGAACAGCTCTTCAGTACAGCTCTTCAGTACAGCTCTTCAGTACAGCTCTTCAAGACCTTGTGGCCCAAAAGTCTTAGCTGCAGATACAAACAGACTTAATGTGTAAATCTAAGGACTTCAGGGCACAGAATTACATTATTTTCCAAATGGGTGAGTCAGTGACTGCTGCTGCATTATCCACTGGTAACACCTCTTTCCCTGAAGCAGTAGTAGTTCTCACTGGTTGCAACTTGTCCCCTTACCTTGCACACTCTCAGCTGGATAAATCACTTGTGTTGGCATCTGCTCTCACACTGTGAAGATCAGAATCTGGCAACAGAACAAGCATGGAAATAATATTCTTGTTCTGGACAGCTTTAAGGCTATGGAAAAACTGAACTAAACTGCATGTCAGAGGTATGTGCCAAAACCAGCAGGCTGGGTAGAGACGAAGGTTGGGTTCAGAGTTCTACGTTTGACCAAAATGGTACAAAATTTAGAACATCAGAGCTGGATCTGGAGGTCACGCACAGGATTCTGCAACCATGGCAGTTTCAGGAGCCAGAAGCATTCAATGGAAGGAGGGCAGAGCAAGGACATGGTGATTCAGAAACTTCAGCTCAAAAGGCAGCCTTTGCAGGAATCCTGCACAGCTGCAGGTGCCAGGTGAAGCCAGGCTTGCTCTCCCATCCTCACTCCTTCCAGTTGAGACCCCTCAGCCGCAGCAGGGTGCTCTCTCTCTGCTCTTGCATCCACACTGTTCCCTTTTCTTACTTGGCAATAATTAACCAGGTTTTGCTCATCTGGCAAGGGCTGGCTATGAGGCATTTTCTCATTTCAGGTGCAGCAAAGCATCTATCTGTCCTGTAGGTCCTGCAACAAAAGCAGAAAGGCCCAGAGAGGAAAGTGTGACACAAAAACTTAAATGACTAAGAGGTTGCTGTGAAAGACCTCTGTAATCAGTGGAGCATGATGATTAAGAGCCAGAGCAGGATCCTGATACTAATAGGAGCATATGTGTTGTCCTGAGGCTCTGTGGCAGAAGTACCCCTAACCAATATAATGCAATTGCACAGCTGTTTAAAACTGCCATTCACAGTGAAGACAATTGGTGACAACAACCAGAGCAGTAAAAGTGTCTAAAGGGCAGAACAAACATGATAAATAGTTTTCTTGCCTTTCAGACCTCGAACCAAGAGGCACATGCTGCTTTGCATAAGAAAGCTACCCTCCTCTGCTTCTCAAACCTAGGCCACTGCTGCCAGTTTCTGCCACTGCTGGGCAGTCATCCTGATCCTTCCTAATCCCTCCCTTTGCTCTCCAGAAGCAGCAGTTTAGAAATTATTCCATAGCTACAGCTGTGGTAAGCTATGAGACCTACAAATAAAAGCCTCCAACCTAAGCTGACATAAAAAAATGCATTTTGCACAATTGTCCTGAAGTGCCCTGGGCTTTAAAAACAGAAAGTGTCAGTCCTGCCCCCGAAACAAAAGGTGATCACTTACCTGGTGTGGTACCTCCGGGATGAGACTCAAAGCCCCTGCACACGTTTTGATTATTTTAGCCACCCTCCTCTTGGAAATGAGACATTTTGTGTACTCTCTTCATGTCCCTGAAAGCCCCACCCTCTCTTCATGTCCCCTAAGTCAAAGCCCCACCAAGCCTGGCTTGGGCCCTGCCCATGCAGGAAAACACTTTCTGTAAATGGCCTGTTCAGAGAGCTGTCCCTTGCATGCAGATTTCCATGCTATCAAACAAATTAAAACAAGAAACTAAAAATATCTTGATGTAGAGCCTATCCAGCTCTCATGCAGCATAGAGAAAAGTTCTGCCTGGATATAGAGGTGCTTGGTGCACAGAGGGAGATGGTGTTAACAACTCGAGTCAGTGTGCCAGGCAAAGACTTTGCAGCTGCAGCTCTGCTCAAGGCAACAAGAGTGAGAAAGCTCAGCAAAAAAACCCCAAAAACCAAAAAATTCCCAAAAAACCAACTATAAAACATTCTAACCTGATAAGTAGGGGAAAGGAAAGGTGATGTTCCACCAGTACAGTGCCCACCAGGAGACAGAAATGATAATAAAGTTGCCTCCCTGTAACCAGACCCTTAAAAGTTAAAAGATGGTATCGATTAGAAAGCACTGCTCACTGGACAAAATCAAACCTGTTCCCATCCAGCAGGCACAGGCTACTGCCACAGCATATTCCACATGTGGCATTAGCAGGAGCATCAGCAGGAATTTGATAGGTCTGCTCAGGCAGCACAGTGGCAGCGAGCTGATCAGTAGGTAAGGCAGACAAGTGCAGAGTATCCATAAATCAGAAATAGAGATTTAATTACATGCTTGGTTAATATTTACAAACATTGACATTTTTGTTCAATATGTAAATAAAACACAGAGATAAGAGACAGGGGCTGCAGTAGCCAAGCAAAGCCAAAATATACCAGGTTAGAGCATTTGCTGTGAGCTGGCATATGCCTGGAGAATGGAATGGAGATGCACTATATAAACTGAAAGAATAAATAAATAAATATTGACATTGTTCTACACCTGTTTAGCCTCTGGAGACCAGTAATTTGTGGGACCATATGTTGGACAAAATTAGACTGTTCATTGATAATTGTAAATGTGGTGACCCCTTGCAAACTGGATATTAAAAATATTAAGTAAATGGCACATTTTAATTATACAGTAAAGAGGCTGATCTCCACCATTAAAAGACTGCAGCTGTCAGGAAGAATCGATGATATGACAGAAGGTAACATTTATTTGGTAGTAGACCTTGGTAAATGACATCCCAAAATCTTTAGATTGTCAGACCAACAAATTCAGTTCAGACTTGAGTTTAACCAGGAGGCTTCATTTTCTTTGCCTTTCAGCTGAGAAAATTTTTATCTGTTCCTCATATCCTATAGGGCTTGTTTGTTTTTTTCTTTTTGTTTTAATCTGTTTTGAAGTATTTAAATTTCAAATGAAGTATTATTAAATGACAAACTATAAACGATGGAGTTCAGATTTGGAAGTCAACACACTTGTTATTCTTTTTGCCAAAGGTATCAAGTAAGTTGCATAATTAGCACAGTATTATATCATCTTTGTCAACATAAACAGAGCTTTTGTATTGTCTTTGAAAGCGCCACTGGTGAACAATTGAATGTGCACACTCCAAAGAGCAGCAGCATAGGAAGAGCCGAGAGCATCCACAATGCCTGAGAGTTGCATAAAGAAATGAAGACACACAGCAAGTAGTCACCAGCAGAAACGCACAACGCTCTCATGTATCTGCTTCTGCATCTGAGGCTGAGGAGAAAAACCACACACAGGCTTTGTAGCTTCCTTCCTGCCTGCTATGATCCAACTTTAAGACAAATGTGTGACGGCAAAGCAGCAGCCCAAGTGGATTGATTCTTCTCACGGACCCAGAGAAACCCTTCTATACACAGGGTTTGATGTTTTCCCCCTCCAGTTCTGATTCTGTGAAGCGCAAGGAACGCATCACATTGTGCCGATCCTGTGGTGAGGCACTTGCAGAGTCTGAAGGTTGGGACACGTGAAATAGGGAGCTGGAAGAAAGCAGGCTGCTATTCCATTGGAAGCAAAGGGGAGCGTAGGCCCATAGAATACCTCTTCCTTCCCCTCCTTGCTAACATCCAGCACCTGCATGGCAAAGCATACAAAATATTTTTGGGATCACCAAAGAAAGCTGAAACAAATTTACTGGCACCCACCTCATGCATTTACTATTAATCCCAGCGGAAAGGCAGTTTCAGATAATTTTTAGATTACTTACGGATCTGGTGATCCGTTTGCTGTTCTCATCACCCAAACCAAAACCTGAGTGCTCAGGCACTCGGGAGCAAACAGTGACATTGGATCCTGCTTCCTGGCAGGAGAATGTGCAGCCATGCAAGTGGGTTACTCTGCACAGAAGGGCTTCTGTTAGCACAGAGCACAAATTGTTTGTCAGCTCCAAGGAATTTAGGGAGGCACAGAAACTCTATGGAAGATGGGAATGCCAAATAAGTGACTGACTTAACGTAATTAAAGGTGTTTGAAAAAAGTGTAATTTTTTCTTCCAAAGGAGAGAGCAACCTCAGTTTTCCTCAGTTGAAAGATAAAAGGGCTAGTTTTGCTGGTTAAAGTCAGGCACATTGCCAACAGCTGAGGAGGGACAGCATACACAGCTCTGCCAAATCACTCATTATAATTCTTTTCCCTTTTATGTGGGGACTGTGTCAGGCAGGCTGCCAGTTCACGACCAGTCTGGGGATGTGGACAAATGTCCATTTAAGAAAGCAAGATCCCAGGATTATTTTTGCTTGTCACTAAGCCATATTTAAACCCAGGTGCAATGCTGCAAAGTACCTGTTGATTATAAATGAGCCCACCGGTGGAGCACAGCTGCTACCTCTATACTGTGCTATTACTCCATCTAAGCTTTATGTCAGCTATATCCAGGCCAGCCTGAATGACTTTTTTCAGTAAGTTTTTAGGTATGGTATCCAACAACTTGCTAAAACACAATTATACTAATAACCAGAACATGTTTTTAAGTGTTTATCTTGCATGATCTACTCTTTACAAATTCATGCTACTAAGTGTTCAATATAAGACCAGCAGCTTCGCAACCTAGTATACTCTCTTCTTATTGCTAAACCTAACTTCAGTCTTATGGGACAGTTTGGAGGTGAAATTCAAAACCAAAAACTTGGAAGCTAATAAAAATGTTGTTTATCACCAAAAGTGAAGAAACTGAGATATAAACAAGAGTTTCTGTCTTTAACTGGTCACTTCAGCTGGTCACAAAGCAGTGGCTGTGATGCAGAACTGCTTCACTCAGAAACATGCAGAAAGATAAGATTTCCTAATTTCTAGACTGAAATACCTGAAAGCCATGGATCTGCAGGTGAGCTGCTTTTATAAAAGATGGGAGAGCAGAAGAGTTTGTGGCACAACCTATTGCCTAGAGCAGGGATCAAAAAACTTCCATTGAAGCTTTAAAGCAGTAAGCAGTAGGGCACGTCACAGGCTGACTGCACTTCATCAATGAACGACTTGTTAACTCTGGCTGCCCTTCAGAAACACAACTTGGAAAGAAAAGAAAAGAAAAATCCCAACATGGCCTGAAAAATTCTTAGCCCCATCATGCATTTCTGCAACCCTTTTAATTTTGAACTTGATTGTGTAATTGGTGAATATATACACATTATTTTATCGAGACCTTGCCAAAGGAAAGACAATTTAACCCTGGTTTACGGGAATATCTTAAAGGAATTGCATCTATTGGCTCATCTGGAAATACTTTTAATATCTACAGTATTTCCTCTCTTTTTATGCAGGTTCAGCGGCTGCATAAGAAATATCCTTAATCTCTCCACTTCACATGTATTTTCCTATTTAATAACAACTGTGCAAAACTTATCCTTGCAAAATTATTGGAAAAGGCTTTAAAAGAAACCTAAATCGCTCACCTGGATACATGCCAAAGGCTCATTTGTCCAAATTGAATAGCCACCAACTAAATATATTCTACCATTGTGGACAGCAACTCCAGACTCATTTTGACCTAAAGCAAAGAAGGAAATAGAAACCACTTTCAGTGTTTAATTAACCCTTTTAACACCGAGTGCTGGAGCTCTGTAATGGGATGCAAACACTCCTGGCAGTAACTTGACTGTTTCAGAATTCCCAACATATTGGAGCAAAGGTGAGGTGTGGGGGTAGTTCCTTGCTCTCTGGAGGAGCCCTGCCTGGTGCTCTGAGAGACATCCCAGATGAGCAATAAAGTGGTGGTGCAGGGGACCATCTGCTCCCTCCTCACCTGTGTCACAGGTGACAGGCACGGTCCCCACCTGCCCCTCCGCCTCCGTCAGACACCAACATCCAAACAGCCACAGAGGCTGAGAGCACCGAGTGCCCCTCACGTGCTGCCCACACCTGTTCAGCCCCGCTCCTCCAGGTACGCGTACAGTGAAAATCGCAGGAGCTGCTGCGCACATTCATCCCCATAGCAACCGTCTCCCAACAAGTTTAGAAGTTTTGAAGGAAAAATACAGCCTTAAAAAAATCTGCACTACACGCTTCACCAGGCACATTTACTGCCAGTTGCACTGACAGAAAGAAAGGCTTAGACAGCTTCTTCAGGTGCAGGTTGTGGACACAACCTGCAGGCAGTGGAGAGCAGGCTGCCTCACAGCATTTAGTGGCACAGGGTCAGCTCCAGAATGAGGAGGGTGCTTGCAGTGCCAAGGTTTTGCAGCTGCAAATCAGATGACATCCTTTTCAAAGGCTGTCAGTTCCTCCAGATAATAAAAAAATTAACTAGCAAGCAAAAGACACATGAAAAACTAGTTCTGTTTGACCATGTGTAATTCCTTTTTAATCTATGCCACTCTCCCTAGTGTCTGTCAAGTACTGTGATGGCCTGACTTGGAAAGCAAGCAAACCTACTGCTGGTGTTTCTCTAAGAATGTGTCACATGCCTGTCTGGAAGTGTGGCCAGCAGGTTGAGGGAGGTGATTCTCCCCCTCTACTCCACTCTGGTGAGATCCCACCTGGAGTGCTGTGTCCAGCTCTGGGGACCTCACTACAGGAAGGACCTGTTGGAGCAAGTCCAGAGGAGGCCACCAAGTTGATTAGGAGATGGAGCACTTGTCCTGCAATGAAAGGCGGAGAGAATTGGGGTCTGTTCAGCCTGAAGAAGAAAAGCCTTCAGCATGACCTAATTGTGGCACGGAGAGCCTATCAGAAAGATGGAGAGGGACTTTCTACAAGGGCATGTAGTGACAGGACAATGAAGGCTTCAAGCTGGAAGTGAGTAGGTTTAGATTAGACATTAGGAAGAAAGTCTTGACTGTAAGGGTGGTGAGGCTGCCCAGAGACATTGTGGATGCCCAGTCCCAGGAGCGCTCAAGGTTAGATGGGGCTTAGAGCAACGTGGGTGTAGTGGGAGGTGTCCCTGCCCATGGCAGGGGGTTGGAACTAGACAATCTTTAAGGTCCCTTCCAACCCAAACCATTCTATGATTCTATGTCTCTCCCTGGGATTCAAGGGGATACTACATCTGGGAATTGTATCTGGTGAAGGTGAACTTTGGTGGATGGGGTGGCAGGGACAGTGAGCTGCAGTTCTTTGCAAGCTCCAGATATAACAGTTCTTCCTAATAAGTCAAGAAGAACTTTACAGATCCTGTAGTTAACTCAGTGCTCACTTCACTTCTGACTGGATGGAATTCCAACAAGGATACCTCGTTTTGGGTAATTTATTAAGAAGATACTGTTTAGAAATAAGCAAGAGTTAACAGATTTCAGTAAAAGCTTTGCCCTATAATGACAGAGACCATGACAAAATGATGTTATCATGGTAAAGACACATCAGTCTCTTCTACACACAAACAGGGAGCTAAACCAATACCACAAGCAAGCTTTTGGAGAACTAAAAAACAGTACTGGTAATATTATGACAAATTATTTTTGACTGATTAATTAAATGAAATTTATCTGCACCTTCTTCAAAATTGAATGTACAGTGTGCTAAAATAAATGTTTTGTAGACCACTGAATGCCAGAACTGTAATCAAAAGTGTCTTCTTGGCTAACAGCGATCCCTAAATTGGAAGCATTTGTAGCAAAGCAATGGAGTTCCACATAATAAAGGCATCTAAAGGGAAAAGATGCTTCAGTTCAACAGTAGTGAGCTCCCCTTTAGTACAATGCTCACCTGTCAGCATGTTGAAGCTGCAGCGGGTCCACTGGTCAGCGTCTATGCTGTAGGAGTCTATGTGACGGACCAGGATCCGATCGTTGTTGTAGTCGAGGTCATTCCCACCTAACACGTAGAGCTTCCTTTGGACAGCAGCCATGGAGTGGTACACTCTCCTCTGCAGCATCGGGCTACGGCTTAACCACTGATTCTGGAAAGAGACAGAGCTTGTCTAAGCACTGCTCAAAGACACACCTATAATGGCAGTGTAATAAACAGTAGCACAGTACTGGTTTCTTCTTAGCCTTCGTCAGGAATCACAAGTGCATATACTTGTTCTGTTTATATGCTAGACATGTGTGTTGGTTATAACACTGACTAAGGATACTGGACTTTCAACACATGGTTTACAGTTCTCACATTAAAGTTCATTAATTTCTTGTCTTTTTTTTTTTNTTTTTTTTTTTTTTTCTGTCTAGCTCATCAGGTTTCAAAGGTCTTTTTTTCTTTCTAGCTCAGTAGCAAATTCTCCTTAAACCAGACTATTAGATGTCTCCTTTGTATACAGTGCTAAAATTATCCGTACCAATGAGCTCTGTTATGAGAGGAGAGAGATTCTTTGCCTTTCGGTATTCAGTAGCTTATTTGATCTTATCCTTGGGGAATGAAGCAACAGGAAAAATAATTTCCTAAAGAATCTTCTCAAATGATTCATGTATTTGCTTTAATGTCAACCCCTTTATTTGTGGGAATTTACAAAGTTACAACCTTTTGCATATTTTTCTTACTCATTAACAATATTCAAGAATTTTACCTGTTTAGGGGAGAGACAGGAAGACATGGAAAACAAGGAATTAAAGCAGAGTATTTTATACCTGAGAAAACAATTGCACCTGCTATGCCTACCAAATCAAACAACCTGGCAACGGTTGAGATTAATTTAAGTGGAGGAAGTTAAAAAATCTGTGAGGAAATTTTTTGTGATACATGTGTAGCAACTCGAAGCCTTTAAGCCTTCTGCCTTTTAACCTCCACGATATATAGCTATACATTTCAACGTGTAATAGTTGAATATTAGGCATTAATGTTTGCATTAGTAGTCCAGTCTCTTAACACCAGACTATAGACACCATCTGCTTTGCAAAGCCTGCCTGCATCCCCTGATTATATCTTTAGCTTCCTCCACTGCAGTGCCTGCCAGGTGAACCTCAAAGCGCTGTAAAGGCAGCGAAACAGAGGGGCCTGGCGGGGTCATTTCTAATAAGCCGGTGTGTGAATACTAATCAGTGGTGGGGAAGCAGAGGTCAGCCCAGCCGGCTTGTTGGCAGGTAGCTGTGTGCTCGGTGGCAGATGGCAGGCATTATCGACTCGCCACAAAGGCCTCGCGCACGAGCAGGCGCTGGGGCTCCGTGATGGAGCTATTGAGATTCCGTGCGAGATCCAAGCAGATGTGATGGTTTCCAGTAGCCACCGTAAACAATATGCCAGCAGAATTTTTAAAAAGAGCTTGTGTGTACAAACACGAAGCAGACATCGTTTGAAGAAGGCAAGTGCACAATTCCTCCTGTGTAACTCTTCACGCGCCAGGCCGGGCTCCCCGCCGTCAGCACAGCGCACTGAGGCAGCCCCAGCACTGGTATTCACATCAGCAAGTGAAGAATCCAAGTGAAAGGTACACAATAGAGAGACATGGTATCCAAATACCTGTCCCCCTCACAAGCAAAGTAAGATTGCTGCCTATAATTGCTACTTGCATTTAGGACAGCCAGCATTTGTACAGTCAATGATAGAACTGCACCTCGAAAAGAACAAGGCAGGTGTGTCATCTCCTGCTTTCTGCTTCACGCCCCGTATGTGCTGTACTTTAAAAAGTCAGTGGGAACCACACAGAAGTATCTACTGGCACAATTTTTTCCAAATACAGCAATCAAAGCCCCTATCCTACAATCAGAAAAGGCAATACTCTTCCACGTGGGTGTAAATCAGGCTATGCAACTCTGATTGCAAGCTTAGGGCTTTTAATTCCTAATACAAGCAAGAGGGCATAACCATGCCCTAACCCTCTGAAATGGTTACTGAGCCATACTAACCTAATCAAAACACATACATAATGTATGAAATAATCCCTAAAAGATATTTTAGGTGCTTGGGTAATGAAATGATAGGCACCCATGCAGTCAGCAGAGTAAGTCATGGCCAGGTAGTACAGTTCTCAAAGTATGCAGCAAACAAAATGGCCCTTATATGCAATTCAAAGCAGAAATGCCAATGACAAGGAGTGGTTTTGGGACACTGACTTTGAGTATACACTGCCCAGGGCTGCTGGATTACAAAAAAAGAAACAAAAAGAAACAGACAAACAAACAAACAAAACAAACCCAAGCAAAATACATACTGATAAATACAAGGGATTAAAAGCACATTTCTGTATTTAATCTAAGATGTTTCTAATTCCTACAGACTTAAAAAACATAGTAAGTCATCAGGGTCTCCATTATTCTGTTAAACTCACACATCACTACAAAGTGAATTTAAAACACCATTAATTCAAATGGCCAGCACTTTTAGCCTTACAAAATCCTTGTATCTATTTGCCAAGAGACATGTTTGAAGAAAAACAAAACACATATAACACAGATACTCACCTGCTTAGGATCATAGACCATGAGTCTATTTTGATATTGTGCAGTATTTGTTACTCCTCCTATAAAAGAGTTTATACAGGTTACATTTTTTCATATAAGCAAAGCCAGGACCAAGATCAGGTACAGCAAAATAACCAATTCTAGAGTTCATTTGCAGATAAAAATTACATTACATACCGCCACTTCTGCTTACATTTCACTGCACTACTTAATCTGGTTGCAAAGGAAAAAGCAGCCCCATTTGTCAAACATACAGAAACACAGAACAGCATCAATAAACACTCCCTACACAGTTCTTTTGTACAGCTAATTCTATGGGCCAAAAATGAGATAAAAACTGATCTATTTATACATAACTGTGCATTCAACCCTCATCAAGACACAAGATAAAACCCATTCCTGTTCCAAGCAACACAGCTCTGTGTGACATGGTTTAAAAGAGGAGGAGGTGGGCTTGCATCAATGAGAAGGAAGAGGTCAGAGAGAAGCTCCGTCTTACCAGGAGCATCACAGGGGATACCACTGCCAGTTAGAAAGCACAGTGCAAACCTGTGCAACTCTACTTACCTACATATTTGAAAGAAATTCTGTACTTGGTTTGTATTACAGAGAGAACATCTCCTGGTTTAGTTGCAAACTTAGGTTGGAAGATTCCTCCACAGTGACCAGAAACAGCACTACAATTTACTTTTCAATAATGGTGAGGCAAGCATGGTGTAAAGCACCTCAGAGAAGCTCAGAATAGAGTCTGACCCAAGTAGATGGTGCAAACCAGCTATTTACCTCAACACAGTAAAGAGACACTTAATGCCTGATCATCCTCTCCTTGTTTTGCTTTAAATGGCAAATTTCACTAAGAAACATGGAAAACTTCTCCAGTCTGTAATCTGATCTGTGCAAATATGTTTTTTGAGTGTGCTCAGGCTTTATGGGGACATGGTGTCACTGCAGCACTGTCACAGTTCCCAGTCCCCCTGTCACTACACTGGGCCCATGGGAAGATGGAATCAGAAGTAACACCTGCAAGCTGCGCCTCACCCTCATCCTACCAGGGACTCTGGGCAGAACTAGGGCATGTCAGTGGCCACACACCAGTGACACTCACGCTGATAGACAAACAATTTAATTACAGTTTTAATGGCACGTGCCAATAGTGGACAAAATCCACAGCAATGAGAGGAAGGATTTTCATTTTACTTCATTTCATTTTGTTGACACTTCCCTTTTTGTGAGAGCATATCCTGTTTCAGCCATGGCAGCAGCACAATGACTTACATTCCTGCTGTGTGAGCTATGGCCTAGTCCCACTAAGGTTGCTGGGTTGTTTTTTTCCCTTTTATCCCCAAGGTCTGTGCTGGGGAATCCTCATTTTGCCAGCCTCCAGCTATGCTGAGAGCAGCACTTTGGTTCAGAGCCATATTGAGATTTTGAAGCAACTCTGCCAACTCTCCCATGTCATATTAGGCTGTAAGTTGGGACTGGTGTGCATTCCAGTTAAATCAGAAGCTCTGCTCCAGATGTGCACCAGCCCTGCCCCAGCTCCTAATGGCAGCATAAGGATGTGAAATGATAACTGGTCTTTTGGCTTTGTACCACCTGAGTACTGGGAACATTTGAGCCAGAGGACCAGAACAAACCTAGTCCAAAGCAAATAATGTGACAGGTACATGGAGTAAACATGGAGAACTTGGTGCCAAGGTTTTACCTGCTGATCTTCTCCTACTGGGCTGAGCTACTTGCTGACATAAAAGTACTCTCCAGTCACTCCAAGTAACTTGAATGGGACCAAGAATCAGTAGCAAAAACTGTGTATGTACCTATTTCTGAGCCTCTTCTTCAACTGCAGCAGCGAGGACAAAGGATGCTGTTACTTGGGTGCATCTCTGCAAGCACCAGCCTGTACCTACAGAGGGATGGCAGCACAAGTTCCTTGCTCAGAGATGCTCACAGGCTAAAAGATAGCTAGGATGAGATGTAGTCTCTCCAAACTGTTTCCATCACACTATGCCACATCCTGCCCATCATGGCACATGTGCAGTGCACACACAAGAACAGGCTTTGGAAAGCAATGACTACTCCTCTGTCTGATCTCACAATCTGCTATTTGTCTCTACACTGTTGTGCAGCCATCACATTCCTAGTGGTCATCAACCACACAAAACAATCTTTTCTAATATCTGTTTTGTAATTCGATTTTTTTTTTTCACATACAGTTATTTTCACTCCCAGCACAATGTCTAAAATCAGACATCACATTAGTATTTTGAAAAATAAAAATCATAGTTATTTGGATTATTACCTCCAGAATGTTAAACTACAGGAGACACATACGAAACACAATGCTGGGTCACACACTTCCATTCTGAAAAGACACCTTAATTTGGGGGGAAAGATGTGAAGGAAGAAGAGAAAGGAGAGTGTTGTTTCCTCATAAAATAACAAAATAAGCAAATAAGCAAAATTATTTCCTTCTCTTTACAAAGAGCTCCTCACATCAAGTACACAGCTTACATCTTTTCCCCTGCAATATTGCTCATCTCTGGTGTTTTATCATTACATTCCCTTCACATACCGCTCTTCACTTTTAGATTAATCTGCCAAAATGAGATGCTAAGGATTTGCATACAGATTTGACTACACAAAAATAGATCTGGAATTAATAACAGTCTCTATATGTTTTAATTTCTTCTAGACTGGAGTACCCTTGCCTCCAGCAGTATTCTTGGCTTTGAAAGTCATCAAGCTGATTTGTCTGCTCTTAGGTTATGATGCCACATGCTGCTACACTGTCCCCTGCAATCAAAGTGCTTGCAGAGATAGATTCCATGCCTTCCCCTAACAAGTATATTTTATAGATTGGCAGTTTTGATCTCCCCTCCCCAGGGGGATAATCTGCATCTTAACAGGTTTCTATAGATACATCTGTCATTAAATATGCCATCTTATATCTGCATCAATTTTCAAACTCTAGTTCCTTCTAACTTTGAAGTGCTATAGCAAAAGTTTAAAATTTTCTGCCAAAATTCAGATTTAACAAGTCTGAAATGTCCCCTTGAACTAGTTTTTTTAAAAATACTCCAGACAGCTGGGAAAGGGCGAAAGAGCGGCAATATGTCTCTTAAAAATAAGAAAAGAAGGGAAAAAAGAGTTTAAATGGTACTAAAAATAATACATACTTTCTCAGAAAAGAAATGGGGTAATTCTGAAAGAATTTCTTAAACTGCTCTGCCGTGTTTTCTATGAGGAAAGGAGAAGATAGAGAGGCATCATAACGAGAGAAAGTATTTAAAAATACAAACTATGCTATTAAATTTGATGTCAAGCAATAACAGCTAATGTGGTAGTAACCGTTAGAGAAAGAGAAAAAAAAAAGTCTCACTGGTTAAATGACAGAAAATTTACAGTTTGGTCAGCATTTGATGTTTTTATAAACAGAGTGATGATTACACCACTTTAAGATGAGCAGCTTGCTTTGAGGACTCCAGTTCCTGGGAAGCAAGGAGCACCCTGAGGACAAGACTGTGTTTTTCTTTCTCTTACAGACAGGAGCACACCCTCCTGGGAAGGCCATCATCCAACCCATGGGCTCACAGTGTTTTTACACTGCCACAACAACTGTCTCTCACTCCCTTGTAGGCTGTAAATGTTGCTTTTTAAGCCTTCCAAGACCTGTAAATTCCCAATTCATGCAACAGTGCCCCTCTACATGGGGAAATTGCTCGAAGATTCCAAAACACACCTTGTCCATCCTTTTCCTACTTGATAAACATTTTGTATTGTTACAGTCCCCCCAAACGCTCCACAAACTGCACTGAGAAACACCTTCAAGAAATGCTTCTAAAAAGAGATGGGTAGGAGGCAGTAGATTCAACATTTTCCTAAATGACAATTTATAAACCATATTTATAACATAGCCTACCGAGGCCCCTATACGACTGAGAAATTGAATCCCATCCAAATCCCCCAGAAAGTATCACAAATCTCTGCAGTCCCCAGGCACTAGGCTGTGTGTGGGAATCCGAGTTCACTGGGAGACATGTAAAACTACATGTTGGCAAAGAGCTCCCACGTGTGCTCCTTCCAGCAAATCCAGGGAATATACAGAAACCCATGACACGTATCGTAAGGTGCTCTGCTATTTTAAAACAGAAATGTCTCCTCTCTTAGCTGTCTGTGTGTTAAACATAAGATAATCCTTCCTTGACATGCAAACCTGCTGCCTCTTACCGAAGCCAGCCCCAGTGCTGTGAGGACAGCTGAGCTGGAGCACATTCTCCCAAGGTAAGGAGTCCCCTGGAATAGCAGCTCTGATTAATTCTCTTTGACTCCAGATGCAATTGAGCCACAAACAAGAGGGGCACAAGCCCTAGGTTTGTTTAAATCACTAAAGCTGCACGTTTACATTCAATCTGAGAATCAATGGCATCAAACCAATAATGTCCATCACTGAGAGGTGTGAGATCATTCATTCAAATACAGTAAAAATGAAGTCTGTATATATATGGAACATATAGAGACTAAGACTGGGCTACTAATTTTTATGTACTTGTTAACCTCCCATTTCCAGTAAATCCTGTGCCAGCTACACTGTAAAACTTGATTTGGTTAGATTCTGTAAACTCCTATTATTCCAGATCTATTTTTCATAAAATAATTTTATAGAAATTTGCTGAGAAAAAAGTCTTTACTTTACGACAGCATACTGATAGTAAGGTCATACTTTTCATCCCAAATCACTTGCAAACTCAGAATAATTCTTCAAGAAATGTTATCATCATCATTTCCTCAGTCAAAATCTCCACTATTAGGGAAAAAAACAACAGTTTTAAAAACCAAAAGAATCTTGATTTTGAAAAAATATATTCATCTCCTAAATTAAGTACAAAGCAACTGTATAGGGCTGGTTTGTTTACCCACTTCCCCCAAGCTGAGTTTCTATGTGCATGTCAAGATGTTATTTTAGCTGACACTCTCAAGGTCAGACAACTCAGGTCTCCGCAAAACAACAGTGTAACACTTTGTTTTAAACAAAACTTCTCATGTGCTAATCTCTGGAGCAGCTAAAGCAAGAGGAAGTGCCATTATCCCAAGATGTAGGTGCAGGAATGGCCCAGAGCTGGAGTGCCTGGCTGAGGTTCCCTGCCCCTTGCTGTCCCCAGGGGCACTAGACCTACAGCAGTGGAGGAAGGTTAACATGGACAGAAAAGGAGGTCTCCCGATTTGCATGTGCACTCCACAGAGGATGCTGGGAAATGGGCATAGTTCAAGTCCTCGCTCTTATAGAAAATTTCCCCACTTTTATAGATAGTGATTGTTACTCATGTTGAACTCCAAAGTGTTTAGTGTACTTTGTTTTTCTTTCACTGAAACACTTCACTTTTCAAGCATTGTGGCATGCAATTCGTTTGTGAAATTGGTCATGGCATCAGATGTTAACTGGAGCCTGGAAGAATCACCTTTCTATAAAATTTCCAAACCATCTTCCCAACGCAACGTCAGTACAGAGAACTTATTTGTTGTGGTTTAACCCCAGTCAGCAACTCAGCCTCACAAAGCCACTCATTCGCTCCCCCAGCATGGGATGGGGGTGAGAATTGGAAAAATAAAACAGAAAATTCATGGGTTGGGATAAAGAGAGTTTAACAGGTAAAGCAAAAGCCACTCACACAAGTAAAGCAAAACATGGAATTAATTCACCGCTTCCTATGAGCAGGGAGGTGTTCAGCCATCTCCAGGAGAGCAGGGTTCCATCAAGAATAATCATTATTTGGGAAGTCAAATGTCAGCACTATGAACATCCCCCATTTCCTCCCTCCTCCCCCAGCTTTATATGCTGAGCATGACACCACATGATCTGGAATATTCCTCTGGTCAGTGGGGGTCAGCTGTCCTGGCTGTGTCTGCTCCCAAACGCTTGCCCATCCCCAGCCTTCTTGCTGGTGGGGTGGGGTGAGAAGTAAAAAACACCTTCCCTCTGTGGAAGCAGTGCTCAGCAACAACAAAAACATCTCTGCGTTACCAGGGCTGTTTCCAGCACAAATCCAAAACATAGCCCAGACTAGCTGCTGTGAGGAAAATTAACTCTATCCCAGTGAAAACTAGCACATTATTTTAATAAATTCTCATGTATTGTTTTAAATAAGAAAATAAAATGAGGATTGCGAGGGAAAAACAATAAATAATGACAAGAACATAAAAATATGGATCTCAGAAAACTCAAGAGCTGAACCCATTTGTGCTGAGCAGACGGATTGACTGCTTCCAGTGCGCAAAAGGCTCCCTCTTTTAATCTGCTGCTGTCAGGTTAAAAACTCCAAAGAGGTGGTAGCAGTTTAGGAGTCGCTCTGACACCTGAACACCAGCCACCCACCTCCTATTGCCAGTGTGTACACTCATACAGCGTTGTGTTTTGTCCATTTTCCTTTCCTGCTGCCTTTGCCATGATTTATTTTCTATTATTTTTGAATCCTTGTCATATTTGTCCCAAAGGAGCAGCAAAGCAAAGCTGAAAATGAATCCAAATAATAACAGAAATCCCTTAAGCCTAGTTAGCTTTTGATCAGCAAAGCCCTTAAAGGGGGCATCGGGCTGTAGAAGAGGCACTGAGTAAGTAAATGGTCAGTGTGCAGACCAAGATTTGATGACACTCTCCACAAATAGAAGGGCTAGAAACTTATATTATCACTATTTAATTTATTCCCTCACTAAAAAACTGGGCACATTTCCATGGTTCCCTTGCCAGCTGGTAGCAGCAGACTGACTTTGAGAGCTCTTTGCTGATGACCTGTATTTCCCAGAAAAAGCAGCAGGGATACAGCTCAGAAACATTTCTAACTCAGACTAATTTTTTAATTACTTGATTTTGGGCCACATACTTCAAAATCAGGTTCCCTCCTGCATTAGTAATTACTTTCATGCTAACATTTTATATTCAATGATGAACAGTGGATTTTCCAGCAGTGACTACAATACAATAAAACTCTCTGTACTATTCCCCTGCACCTGAATGTACATGTACCATGAGCTACATTCTGGTCCTAAGCAATTAATTAATAATAGAAAGCTAGCTATATTTATTACATATCCATCCACTTTTCTTTTAAAAATAACTCTATTCAATACACAAGCAGGTTTCAGTCTGAAAGTACAAAATTCGAATCGATACCTACTGAAGTGTAGCATAGTAAGCATGCTCTTGTACTTCAAAATAACCTGTCAGAATTGAGCAACTCAGAACTTCTAAGCATTTTCTCAGAACCTATCAAAATACAACTGAAAAGCAATGTCTACCTTATTCCACTGCTGGTAGCATTTTCAAATATAAATGGAACAATACTGATAAACATTTTTTTGTTGTTTTGCCCAGTTTTAAAGAATTCATTCAGTAGGCTTCCACTTACCTCTTCCATTGATTCTACAGGTCTACTAGAGGCATATCCTTGAACACAATATCATATTGCATTGTTTTATAAATACAAGTGGAATTTAAAACACACAGGCATGTACGCATTTCACCGACATAAGTAAGCACATGAATTAATCCTAGGATAATTTCCCCTTTCCTAGTAAATCTGGAAAGATTAAATTTAATCTTCAACCAGCCCCATTTTTGACTTAAAAATTGCTATTAAATACTTTCTTGAATTTTGATTGTTTTGTTTTGTTGTTTTGGTTTTTTATTTTAATGAAATTAAGACAAAAAATATTACTTTTTTAATTTACTGGAGGAAAAACCATACTGATGGATTTCTCGTGCACATTCAATGATTCTATATGAGAATGCTTAACACTATTTTCTAAAAAGACCTATTTTTCATAAACACTGACAAATGTAAACCACAAAACAGGAAAAAAAACCAGCAATCAAGACACAGCGGTAGTAACATCCAGATATATGAAGTGCCCACTGCAGACACACATCCCTCTCCACTAATAAAATAGGAAAGGTAGTGAATAAACAGGATATTGCCCTGAATACATCCAGCTGGTAGCCTAATGCAGAAATCCTGTTCCTATACTGTACCAGGGTCTCACCTCAGGATTCACACAGCACAAACCCTACAAAACTCCTTAAATGATGGTCACTACAGAAAATGACCCAATACCTGCCAGGGATCTTGGTGATTTTCTGTGTTCTGTCCTGCTTTTAATTCCAAAGTCATCATTCATGACTTTAGTGTATATGTATTAAAATAGATACCTGCTAATTCCCCTTGCCAATGCTTGGGAACCCATTCCCATGAGGCACTTAATCCATAGGGACAGAAAGGTACATCTGCTAACCTAAATAGCATTCTTTGAAAAGCACAGCAAAGGCCTCAGAAGCTAACTTAATCTTCCATTCATATTCCATCTTTTCACCAGAGGCATTCCAGACCATATTAAAATCCCCCAAGGGTATCTACGGTGAAAATGCCAATCACTGAACATCTACCTCAAGGGCTGGCCCCATTTACTCATTAGCTTCCTTAATAAATATTACAACTATATAGCCTTCCATGGCACACCCTTAGTAAAGAGGGAATATTTTTCTGTCAAATCTTCTGTAGATAGTATTGGCCATATTCTATAGTAACTAATACCAGAAAAGTCACTACAAAGACTGAGGAAACTAAGTCCTCCCACTCCCATCAATGGAACATAACAACTAAAGACTCAGCTGCAAATGATACATTATTTTAGGATTATAGGGTCTATACATCCATCTGTCTGTGCCATAAAGCTATTATTACATCCAGACAGTCTTGTGCACTTGTTACAGACAGAGCCATGGATGATTTCTAAAAAAAGGTCATCTTGGCCTGTTACAATATCCTGAAGAGGAAGTGGGAACAAATCATACATCTGTCTTCAAGCCCTGGAACAACAAAAGCTAACAAGCACTTAACTTTCCATTTCACCATCAAGAATAAATAAATCACAGAATTACAGAATATTCTGAATTGGAAGGGACCACAAGGATCATCAAAGTCCAACTCCAGGCCTTGCACAGGCTCAGGAACCACACCACGTGCCTAAAAGTGTTGTCCAAACGCTTCTTGAACTCTGTCAGCCTGGTGTTATGACCACCTCCCTGGGGAGCCTGTTCCAGTGCCTAATCAACCTGTGGGTGAAGAACCTTTTCCTGACATCCAGCCTAAACCTCTCCTGACAAAACTTCGGGTCATTCCCTCGGGTCCTGTTACTGTCAATAGTACCAGATCGTATTACAGAAACAATGTCTTTTTTTGTTTATTTTTCTGGAAGCACACAAAATTTATCATTGGAAATTTGTCCAAAAGTGCATTACCATTCCAGTTCACTGTGATTTATGAATGGCAACTGGAGATAGCACATATGATATCAGCAGCTCTGAAACACAGAGTGTAATGTATAAGATACATTACGCTCCTATACTTCTAATGAGGCTTCAGTTCTTTGTCCCCTCTGAAGAGAAAAGTTATCATGACATATAAACCAAAGAAGATTTATTACTTTAATTCAAGACAGTATTCTGGTATTTTGTTAGTACCTCAAACTGTGTGAAACATTTTCTACCTGATATCCAAAGAAGACCATCCACCACATATCCCGCATGGCATGAGAGTGACCGATCAAAGGACTGTACAAAGGTCCACTTGTTCTTCTTGGGGCAGTAGCGTTCAACAGTGGGCAGCACTTGACGCAATTCGTTTCTGCCCCCTACAGCATAGAGGTACTCATCCACAGCTCCCAGCACAAAGTGTTCCCGGCAGTTCTTCATCGGAGCTATCTCCGCCCAGGAGTTAGTGCGGGGGTCATACCGGCACACAGTCCTCACGGCACACGTGCGCCCCGTGGAGTGCTCTACCTCTCCACCAGCTACAAAAAGAAAGTCTCCCATGACGGCAACACAGTGGTGGCTCCTCCCCACGGGCATTGGCGCCAGCTCGCTCCAGTTAGCGATCCCCGCGATATGAACGTTCTCTTGGTCTACTGGATTGAAGTATCGCAATTCCTTCACTTTACAGACCTCTCGCTTTTTCCCACCAATGATGTAAAGAGTGTCTGACTGGAAGCGGGGCTTTGTCCTTGCGGTTTGCCATACTGGCTGTGCATAGACGCTCTGGTGGTAAGCCAAGGCCTCGTTAATGAGCGCTGTCGCAGTTTCACTGGCTTGCACAAGAGGATGAGTAAGAGCTACAGTATGCAGAGTATCCACATCCATAAGGCCAAAGCGGACGTACTGGAGAAGTTCATCCAGATACTGGTAGCGGCAGTTGTGTTCCAACCACCTCACAGCCAGCTAGAAGTGGGGGGAAGGAAGGGAAAAACAAAGACACACGTTATTTGCAAACAATTCTATCAAAATTTGGTCTTTTGAAATTTGCTTGCATTCCAAGAGCAGATATATACATGCCTCAGTCATGGTATCTACACATCTAAAAAGCAGCTGTGAAAACCTATTAGTCCACGTAAAAAGATACCTATTAAAACTCTACCTACAGTGTATATACAAAAGCATTGTATTGCACCAGCTCCCCTAAACAATTTCCACAGCATTACCAGCTGCTATGCAATACTCTCACTGTGCAGTCTGTTAGTGTTGCTGGAGACCATACTATCTCTGAATCAAGCTTCTGGAAAAATAATACAAACATAGGGGCTATGGGATCACTGGATACCATAGGTACACTAGAAAGAAGACTAATGTCAGAAGATTACAAAGCAAAAAGCCTTTTCTTCCCTCCATATTTCATCCTATTTATGACAAAATATTGAAGAAATATAACACATTGCATACTGATTCCTTCAATATTTTTTTTTCTTCTTTATTTATTTTATTTATAAAGTGCAGAAAGGTGTAAGGGGACAAAAAGATTAAGTCAAAGAAGAGAGAAGCACAGAGGACGCCCTGCTAGATTGGGGCAGACAGAAAGCAACAATTCAGCAATTGCAGCTAGTATCAACATTCAAAATTAAACATAGCATTCCAATCACATAAAACTTACTGCATCCAACTGGTCCTAAAAAGAGGTTAGGAATGGCCTATGCAATTTCAAGAATTATTGTCTAAGTTATTCTTGAAAACGTCCAGTAATGAAGATACCAAAACTTCCTCAGGAAAGCCATTCCCATGCTCTGACAGCCTCTCAGACAGATTTTCCTCTTACATATGCAGAAGCTCTAAACCCTTAAACTCAATGCTCCATTTTCTACCTTTGGGTTTATGTTCCAGAGCAACCCTTGAAAATTATTCATCCATACAGGATGAAAAGCATTTTGTTACCTTTTTCTTCTCCACCTCAGATGCATTTTAATATTGGTGTGAGTTTCCTCTTCAGTGATTGAAAAAAGTATTTCAATGCATTTTAGGTCATACTTTCTAAATCTCTGTTGCTTGGCTCACAGTTCTCTGTTATTTCAATCTTTAAATTTTGCTGGTGAAAACTGAACACAATCCTCCTCTTAAGGCTGTAGTAGTAGGTGAATGGGTTGGAAGAACCTCTTTGATTGTATCAGTGCCACTCTTGCTTGTACATCACCACATAAGACCGTCAGTGCACTATGATGTTACTGATCCATGTTTAAGCTTACAACTGAGAACTATTCCTACCTCTTTTTTGTTTGTGGTTGGTTTTTTTTGCTTTTCTTCTGCAGAACTTCCATAGAGTGTCATGCTTTCTCTGTCATTACCAAACTCTCTACTGTTACTTTAGGCCACTGCTCCAGTCAAGAGAGACGACTACATTCTCAATCCTAATTGTATTTTCAAAAGTGCTTGAAAACCATTTCACCTTCTGATTTTCTGAAAACATAAATCCCTTATTATTCTTTCATCCAAGTCATTATCAAAGACATTGACTAGTTCTGGATAAGGACAAACTCTACTTGATACTTCAAATCATTTTGACACAGAACTCGTGGAGTGGGTGTTTCTACCGAGCTGAGCAATAAAAAAAAATTCAGCTAAATCTTACGGCCCTGTACTTTGTTGGGAATGTCACACAGAGGAGCTGAAAATAAAGGCTGCTTTTATTCATGGCTTTCATATATGATGTATTAAACTTATTACTGTTTCTGTATTCTGTCAGAGAGGGAAGAACAAACCAAAACCACCTTCTTGTTAAGATTAATTTGAAACACTTTTTCCTCACTGTGAACGCCTGTGAAACAAAGAATCAATGAAGGGCATCAAAAATGCAATAGTAGTTCAGTCAGTTAAATGCTGTATTGCGTTTCAAATACACGCATTAGCCATATGTACTCTGACTTGCTAGTTAAAAAGACATTAATCAAATACATTTGAAAATGTTTATGGACTTGAAATCATTGAGCTTTATAGTCAGGTGTTCTAAGTCCATCAAACCCATGTGTCAGGTGTCTCCTACTGAGCTGTATCAGGCAACTTCCTATTCTGTGTACTTAGCCACGTGAATGATTCCTGAAAGACACTTAGCTCTCATCATTCAGGCACTTGAAATTGAGGAGAAATTCAGTCTATCTTCAGCATATATATCAACTGAATGATACGTGGGTTGCTATACCGAGTTAGAAGAATTTACAAAAACTGAGTTCTTATCTGTCAGCACTTGCATCCAACAGACTGGTTACTTTTGGAACTGTAAGTTCATGCCTTTGCTCACATCTAAAATGGCATCACAGAGGTATCACTTGGGCTACAATGATAGACATTACAGACTCTAAAAAAAGACAGGCACTAATGTAAACCAGGACTTGGTAACCACAAGTCTTTTAGAGAAAGTTTAATATTAATGCCTTATTAATATCTTAGAACCTCATCCATCTGCTTTCCTTTATTGTCCTGCCTTTGGTCCTCCAATAAATACTGTATGAACACATGAACAACACCACATACATTCACAACTTCAAAGACATAGTACCTGCATTCATTTCTGGATATGGGATGTGTGATGATATGCACAGAAGGCATGGGCCTCTTTGTTACAACACATTTTCTCTGCTGTAGGAAGTTTGGCATATGCAACTTGGTTCATACTGAGTTAGGTCTGTACTGAGAATAGTCCTGGAGTTGTAAAAAATGTTTCACTGAAACCAATAATGCTTAACTTTTCTCCAAAGTCATAGAATTTCTAAACCACTACAGCAATGGCTGCAAAGTGATACAAGGACTCTGCTGGCATTCAAAGGAGATGTACAGTCTCTTCTGGATCTTGAACCAAAACTTTATCCATTCCACAGTTTTATCCCTACTCATCTGTCCTGCATCTTTTTTATGAAAACCTTTGAATCTTTCCAAATTAAGTTTATTGCAACCTGCTCGGGATTCTCTTCATCCTGCACCTCAAGGTATCTTTGGCCTATGCTACTTCCACCTTCCCTCCCTGACAAGCAGCTGCAACAGTAATGGAGTGGGCAAGGTGAATCCCAGGCTGTCTCTTGTGTAGATTGCTACTGGCTCTTCCCAGACACCATGTCTGAGGTCAATTTGCAGTGGAAGACTGCATTTTATTGCATGAGTTTAGAATGCAGGGCTAAGAACCCTGCATACCACCTGGATGGTCTGTAGGCATTTGACAGAATGCAAAGAAGCTTCACTGAGTCTTAGGGAAGCAACTGAGGTCTGCGAATCACAATGTGTTTAGAAGCTCCTCTCCAAATCAGCTCATGCTACTGTTTGAAGACAATTTGACTACAGTGCCCTGTGTGACCCACACCTGATCTGTGACACTGCAAGGCAGAAAAAAGGCCATAGGAGCTAAAAGCTACATTGTTTTATCACCTTGTCTTGCTATTTGTGACAATAACTGCTTTTAAATTCATTTTGGGTCAATACTTAAAAATAAGTGTTAGGAATTTAACCTACAAGCGCAGGTATCTATATTTAGAGAAAATAGGACAAACTCCTAAATTGTGACACAAGGCTATGGAACAGGTCATCTAGTTTCAGAAACACTCACAAACTGAGCCTTAGACTTCTAAATTGGTTTTGCAGCATATTGTTACCATGTTCTCTAGCAGAACATTGTGTCTGACATGATGAAGGCATGGAAAAAAATTGGGTGTGGGTGAACAGATATTCTAGTCACTGGATGGTCTGGCAGCTATTGGAAGGCTGAAAAAGTTCAAAGGAAGAAAACTGAATTCCCAAACAAGACTTTGACTTGTAGTAGAAGTAGTCACTGATGGACTGTAGTGCAAAGGAGGCAAATATAACTCTCATCAACGTACAGCAGACACAAACTTCCATGTATGAGACCAGCACAAATCTGTATATTTATCAACACAATTTCTGCCACCTTTACTCAGGTTTTGTTTAATCTAGACCTAAAAACCTGGTGCCTACGTAGAAACTCCAGAATTCACCCCATCTATACACCGATTATAGCACCTATGTTTTCGCCTCTCTGGCAGTCACAATTAGCAACTATAATCAGTATTGGTAAAATAAACTCAAAGCCATTATAGACTTTATGATGACGCAAGAAAAGACATTCTGGCTTCTCTAAGGAGATACCAATAGCACTTGAAATTACAACTGTGTTTAAAATGCTAACAAGCAAGCAAGCAAACAAAAAAAAAAAAAAAAAGACCATCCACACTTTCGAGGTTTAAAATATTTGTATTAGTGCTACATAATTTACAAAAATAAGGAAAGACTCCTACTCCTACTGCCATATAAGCAAATTCTGTTTAAACTGCTAGAAGCTTCTTTTCTATTAATTTTAATGTATGAATGTGTGAGTAAAGGCAGCTACAGCCTAGTGCCTATATCAACTTTAATAAATAATATATTTTGCCATATTCATCTTCTAAACTAAGTAAATGACAAAAGCAGACCCTCAGAAGGACAGGATTTTCAAACCAGATTAATTCTCTTATTCTAATGCTTAACTCAAAGGATTTTTCTTCTCCAAGGTTACATTATGTGATTTAGCAATGGAGTGCATTCTCAAAACAGCAGAGAAGAGATGAAAAAATATGTTGTGGCACAGTTGGAGGTACATCTGCATGTTGGACAACAAAATCATTGTTTTTCCAACATCTGCTTCTGCTTCCAGCACAATGCTTTAACAGTCCAAGCCACACAGGCTTGGAGCACAGTCCTTCCCTCCCTGCTGTTGATGGAGTCCACACCACACACATCCCACAGCCAGAGAGGCCACAGAGGCAGAGGAGGTTAAAGCTGAACTAGGAATTTCACTCCTGTTGGAGATAATCCTGCAAGAAATACTTACCTGGTCCTCTGGGCTGCCAGCTATCCCAGGGAGCAAGAGAGCCCATTGCTCCTGTCCCTTGCCTGTTCAGCATCCCCCTGCAATCCTCCTCAAGCCACTCTGCTGGGAAACGTGTCAGACCTTCACTTGACATCACACCAAGTTTTCTAATCAAAAAAGCCAAGCTACTTCATGAGTGCAAAAAGCTTGACATACTCATACTTATTAGACTCAGGTTCACTTAGAAATTACTCTAAGTCACGAAGTCAGTGTCAGGGAACGTTCACAGAGCTCCAAAAAAGAAAAAACTTTTCTAAGTCTGTGGTCTGTGAGAGGCAGGGGCCACGGGAACTCTATTAAATAAAGTCATCTTGGCCTGCTCTTTAGTTGATGTATTCACCTTGTAGCCCAATGGACTGCAAATATGCTACTTTATATCATCCAAGGTGTCTAGTAAGTGAGATTAAGTTAAAAAGTGACAGCAGTGGAAAAAATGAGAGGGTCAGAGCCTTGGTTTTTTGTGTTTTGTTTGGTGTAGCAACAACAAATAGAAGGAAACAAATTTTCTAACGTTTTAAAACAATGAATTCACACTGTGTCATTAAAACAAATGGAAATCTTAATTATACTAACCTAGTAAACGTTCTCATTTTAGGAAAACACAAAATTTTAAATATGGAAAAAAATTGGAAAGATGTATTTTCCTGGACTGAGATCAGATATGTGCAACACAAATGACCCAATTTGTGTGTAACAATCTGATGATGACATTAAATCAGGGGAAGAGAAAGAACTACAAATCTCACATGAACAGCTCTTCTGTTCCTTAACAGAAGCAAAAATTTTTGGCCAGAAGAAAAAAAATCAGATTAGTATCTTTGCATCCATAGCATAATGGACATTGCTATCATCCTGATTCTACTGATTCTTGAAGCCAAGAAGAGTCATGAAAGCAACACAGTTACTACAACAATTACATTAAAGCACTGCCAAGGGAACTTCAAAAAGCAAAACTTGGACTTTACTAGTTTGGTCTTTGAAATACTAGAAATAAATATTTTGACTGTAAACTTGCACGTTATTTTGCCTTTTATTGGATTTTATCTAACTCAGCAAGCCTGAGATGTTTCAGACTGGGACCTCCTGTCTCAATATCACATTTCAGTTGGCAATTGTAAGCAACACCCTGGATCTTCAAATTTCAAGTACAGGAGCAAAATCAACGGGTAAACCAGGACATTTACCAAAGCTCTGAAACAAAGTTCACTGAGGGTTATGGAGGAACTTTCACCTAATCTAAAATGAACAGTGATTTCCAAAGGACCTGAATTTGGATCTCTAAAGGGTCTTAGTCCTGCTCTCTCTCTCTCTAGAAGCTACAAAGGACAAAACCCAGAGGGTTTAGGATATTCATTTAAACATTTTAAGTAAGATGAACTAAATTGGTCTGTATCACCCATTTAGGGAGACAAATGTAAGAATTGTTGCTGAGGAAAAAAAATCCCAACATACAACAAAACACATGCACACAATTTTTCGAAGCCATGAGTTACACATGAATATTTTCAGAAGTTAGTAACCACACAGCACATCCTCCAGACTCACCCTGCAATTTTATCAAACAGGTACTATCTTACAGTTGTGGACAGCATGGACAATAAGTGTCTCAAGCCTAGATGCAAGAGAGCCTTAAAGATAGAAATATTTTTCTTCTTTTTATTTTGAATTTAAAATGTGCATAAAGATAAGACTCTAATGAGCTGCATGTGGAACAATCAAAATTATGAGGTATTTGCATTTCTTTTGCACCTTGAGCCAAACAACTACAAAATTATGCATATGATTCTCTCAATCTGAACACAGTAAATATTAATAATCTATGAATCAGCAATGAAATGCCTTTTGCCCCTGAATCATGAAGAGAGACTTTCTAACTCAAAAAGTTGCAGTACAGTGACTGAGACCACGTTTACAAGGCACCCAGCTAAGGTATACACATGTAGCCTCTGAAAATAAAGCTGTGCCATTCCCCACCCTCTTTACACAGAGACATTTTTAAATTACCTGTTTGTCAGTTTTACAAATGTGTGTCTACGTAAGCAGCTCCCTGTGTGGCACTGCGTTAGCACGCAGGCATGCTTCCATTTGCACATCTGGATTCTACAATCAGAATTAAAACATTTGCTCTGTTCAGGGTGAGCTGATAAACAGGGATTTTTATTTTTTTTTTAATGTGAAAAATGAAAGAAAAACGTTCCTCTAGATGTATTATGCCTTTGGGCTCCATGTGAGGGAAGCGAAAAAAGAAGAGAGAGCTACTGTGAAGGTCACAGAGTGAAAGAACTTCCTCAGGGCACAGAATAAATTAAATCCCAAGGAAAAAATAAAATGTGATTTCCAGAGTGTGAGGCACAAACTCAAAATGACAATGATTGACAGCCAAACTATATCCGTGCAATATCGAAGACTGCACGTTCTCATTTACCTCAGTGTAGCCAGCAAGCGCCCATTAAACATCCGTCTGATGCCCAAATTAACCTTCTTGGCAAACTGAAAGAGGCACAAACTATCATAATCAACCTTTCATTATCACAGCAGCCTCTAGTTAAAGGGTCAGAATAATTGTGCCATCAGAGCACTGATTGTTTTCAATCAACAGACGACTGGAGTGACAGCTCAGTGATGGAGTAGTTTGATGAAACCGCACCAGGCCTAATCAGAGCAGATGAAAGGAAGGCATGATTGGTGCAAATGAACAGTCGTGCCTCTCTTTTTCATTTACAATCTGAAATTACTCTTAAATTTACAGGGTTTTTTCTCCCTTATGAGTACCTCTGAAAGAATGTTTGACTTATTATGGGTTCTGACAGTGCAGAGTTATAAAACACAGGTAGGGTTTTCAGCCCAGGCTTTAAGTGGGTATTCAGCATAATTTTAACAAATTCACTCTTGAAAAGCACAAAATGACTAAAGACTTCCAATGACCTAACCTTTCAGTGCTGTTTGATTAGCAGAACAATTTATCACAGCTCACATTCTTCATGATAAGAGAAGATTAAAAAAAATGGGCAGGGATCACTTTCAAATGTTTTCTCTTAGCCAATATATTTATTGTGTTATTGCTCTCCTGTTCTCTCTCTCACACACACACACAAAAGAAAAAAATGAATTAAAGGACACTGCATTAATAATCCTTTTCCTCTTTGAATGAATAATAGAATCCAGGCAAGGGTTTGTTTGGAGATGAAAGCAGAGACCAATTATCATGCCAGTGACAGCATCAATATTTAGTTTTCTGGTGGGTTGGGTTGTTCATTCCCACATTTTAAAGGACAGTAAATTAATCCTCCTAGGTGTTTCTTACCTTACTCATCAGCACTGATTCAGAGTGTCTCACAAATGACCGGGGCCGGGGGGTGGGGGGAAAGGAAAGAATGTAGGGGCTGCTTACACAAAATTTGGAAAGAATTATTCAAATTCAAATTCCCAAGCACCTCCTCTGCTGGGTTCACTTCCTTTCCCAGACTCACCCTGCTCCAGTCACATGGCTTCCCCTTTTCACAAGACTGCTGCAAGGAAGGTGAGGTAAATAAAAATAATCTAATTGAATTGTACCTCTGAAAGAAGCCAGTATTTCATGTGGTGTGGTAAATCTTTTGTTCTGTGAACTTGGTCATCATCAGATGTTCTCTGGTTTGTCAAATATTCCAAAGTTTATACCAATGTTCAAGTCAGCATACCAAAGCAAGAAAAAGCTGCCTAGAAGCCAAGATTAAGATTTGTCTGAAGAAGGAGTGGATAGAAAAGTTTGATCCAAACACCAAAGGCTTTTAAGAAATTTTATGTCCTGCATCTCTTCTCACACTACAGAATGGAAGTTTTACTTCCTTAAAAGTTTGAGACTTTAGGCAGAATATTCACCTAAGTGGAAGCAACCTCAGCAACAGAAGCTGTGAGCAGGCTTGCACATCCTTACTGACACACAGGATGCCATTTACAATTACTGAAGTCTATACTTTTCCAAGTATAAAGACACTGTTTATGAAATATGTGTGTGTATAGATATAGATTAGATACAGATATAGATATAGATATAGATAGATAGATATAGATATAGATACAGATATAGATAGATAGATATAGTGAACTCTTGGGAATGAACCCAAAACATTCCTCACAAACCAGTGACAAAGGCAGGGGAAGTAAGAGTTTGGGAAGTTGCCAACACGTGTTCTGTTGGATGCAGCAGAAAGAAGACTTCAAAGCAAACGTTTCTCTACATAAAGAGAGATGTCTCAGATTCACATTTCCCCACCAGAAAGGATCACTCACCCATTCAAAGATCCTGTCATTCTGCTATTTGTCCCCAACTCCTACCCAGCCAACCCCACACTATCGCTAGACCTCTGCTTCAGCAGTGGCACTGGCATTGTGTACACAAGTGCCCCTGAAGTGTGTTCCCAAACTGAAGACTGAGATCACAGCTGGCAGGAAAGAAAAAAATATACATCCTTCCAGACCTAAATATTAACACTGTGATGCAGTCAGATTCTCAGCTTCACAGATGGACAGGGCTTGGAGGACTGAGGGATTGGCTCAGGCAATAAAGAGGGAAGCCAAATACAAATGGGTTGACTTCAGGAAATACACGGCCCCAAAGGAAGATTAACGAACACCAAGGTTCATTATCTCTGGAGAGTGAAAGCACTTGTTAGAGTATGTCCTCCTGACCTCTGATCAGGCTCTGCAAAAGCTGCAGTGGATTTGTCCAGAGTACTACACAGGGAACTCTTGGTCTAAATTAGAAACGCTAAATCTCTTGGCTGGTTTGCTGGTTTGGGATTTATGTGATGTCATGGTGACAACCTGCAACTTGCAGAACATGAGCCCTGCAGTCTATAAGCCACTTTGCAAGAGGCAGAAATTTGATTTTGATCTTTCAGCTGAAAAACACTGCAGCAAGCAGAGTTATTGGTCAAAGTCTCTAGCACCAACAATGATTCATTTAATGATATTATGCTGTAATTAAAGCAGAGACAGACAATGCAGGTGTATTAAAAACAAACATTCATAAAAATTCATGGCATTAAAGTGAACCATAATGAATTAAAAATACTTCTCAATTTTTCTCAAGTCCTGGTAAGATCTATCTTCTTAAAGCACTTAAGCGGTAAAGAATCCATCACCAAATGCTGCTAGACAAAAATATTGTCCTGCACACTTTCAATAGGTGCAAGGAAGATAACACAACCTACACATCTTTGGCAGATTCCTTACTCATAATCAAACAGCTCCATGAGTAACACTTTTAACATCTGTATTTCCATCTCAGAATTTTTAAATAATTGTTTCTGCACAACATTGTTGTGAGAAAGAGAGGAATTATTTATCCAACGGCAAACTCTCCACCAACCAAGTTCAGTCCCTTGCATTGTCAGTTCAGTGCTTTACTGCAAGCTTCCTTCTCCCCTAGTGCTACATAATTATAGTGGCCTTCTCAAAACGGACATTATTTATGAAAAAGGTTTGTGAGAAAGACAGTGCTAGTTTCATTTTTTTATGTATGTGTTTCCTATGAAACACATAGAAAAAAAATGCCAGTTTTATAGTAACAGTAAATAATAGAATGCATGCTTTCAGAATTGTATTCACTTCTTTTACACACTTTCTCCATTTCTTATATTTACTGGCCATGAGAGTAAGAAGTTTACCTAGAAGACATTGCTTAAACTCAACAAAGATATTCCATCTTTTTAGACTTACAATAAAATAACTATGATCACAAATCAGCTTTACAAAAGGCTAGCTGAACTACATTAATATATACCATTATATATGGTAAGTAATCATATTAAAGCAATGAGTTGCTATAATAGAAAAACTGAACTTCTCATTTACTGGAGCTCAAAGTGCAGTAAGGTACAGACAGAAGGTAAACTCTCAGCTGTTGTAAATTATCACAGCTCATGAAAACTTGCCATTTTACACCTTCTGGGGAATCTGAACTTCAAAATTATACAGAACATTCCTTCCAAGTAACTACAAGCAATTTATAAGCAGTAAAACTCAGGCTTCCCTGAGAGAAGTTTACATTTTCAACCACTTTTTCAAAATGGGAACTAAGAGAAAAATTAGGTGTCTTAATCAAAATCTACTGTCCCCTCAATCTGTCCAACTGAGTCTCTTTATTCCACTACAAAAAGTCCCATGGAAATTTTGGTGCTCAAGCCACAGAATGAAGTCTGGTGATATGCAGGTACCTGAAAGTGAGGACAAAACAGTTCCCTATCTGTCAAAAGTACTTGAGATATTTTTGCAGCTGAAAAGTGCATCTCCACAAAGGCATTAAACACTGCATCCTTTCTTAATCTTGGAGCAGCAAAGACAAAACTGTCCCATAGTATGCTTCAAGAGAAGTCTGCCCTTGTGCAATCAGGGCAGACTGAGGAGGAGTTTCCTCTACAGTCATTTGGAGCTTCTCTACCAAGGTAGATTTACGAATGTGCTGCTTACACCTAACTGGTTCTTCCACTATGACAGCAGGGGCAAGCAGGGCCCAGTGCAACGCCTCTCAGTGACACTCCACATGTACAAGCGTGTGTCTGAAAGCTGTATGAGCTTGTGTGTCGCTCCTATTGCAACAGGCTTCACAGCTACCCCACTACTCACAGCCACTCTGTTTTCCTGTGCACTGCAATGACTGTCACACCTGGAGTCTACACACATTAAATAAATGAGCTGGGAATGATCACACTGGAAAGGATCTACTTACTCCTGCAATCAAGGCAAATTTTGTTTTAACAAGATCATCAAGAAGGAGTGTGGAGGGTGACAAAGCAAAGCCAGCAAAACCAGAGCAGAGCAAAGTAATAAAACCAAACCAAAAATATGGCATCCAGAGATACAGCCACGCTTTTTCCAGAGACACAATCTCAGTTTTTTCCTTTGAAACTAGTCCAGCCACAGAGAGTTAGAATTGACAAGGAAATCTCCTCATCATAAACATTCCTAAAATGTAGCTTCATAGGGCCCTAAAACCTGCCTCTCTTTAATAACTGGATCAAATGGCAAGAAGTTCTGGGGTAAAAACTTGTTGCCATCCATTTTCAAACGCATCACAAAATGCTCAAGCTTGGATCCTCCATCATTTGTTGTGATGGTAGAACCAACATAGCTAGTTGCTTTATATCTGATAAGTTTTTCTGAAGCTGCAAAGAACAGAAGCTTATCGTTTCACAAACACAGCTGTTTAACTAGGGCTCTTAACTGTGATTTGATTTCAGTTTAAGGAGATTAGGGTTTAAGATAGCATTTATCTTTTCTGAAACAGGATAAGGACAGAGAACATGGGAGGTGGAAAAAGACCTCGCTCCAGCAGCCATAATTTCAAAATCTAGAATTGCTTGTTTTTATTTTTAGAGAAAACATTCAGGTTGACATCAAATGCAATGAAACTTTACATAGCCACATTTAGCAATAAAATAAGTTGCTGGTGCATAATTAATAAGTGGAAAAGACAATTTTCACCATCTGATAGACACTGTTTTTATTGCTATTCCTCTCTTGTTATTTTTCCCTCTGAAATATATTTTAGAAGTGTAGCAGCCCACTACAGAGACAAGAACCTACAAGCTTTCATCAGTAAAAAATTGTTAGAAAATGAAACAGGCACAAAATTGACAAAATTCTATAAAAATGCAATTCACCTCTGTGAAAATTAGTCTAAATGGTTCTGGAATGTAAAAGGATTTCTATTCCTTTCTTTCCTATTGTTAAGGTATAATTTTCTAGGGATTTAATAGGAAAATCCAATAAATCACATAAAAATGTATCATTTTCTATAATAATCTTTACAGCAGCTATACAGGACTTGTATGTTATTAGTATCTTCGGTCACACACAAAAACGTACTTCAAAGTGTATGCTCTCCTTAGCTGGTTTATAAATATGCATGCGTTCAACACTCTGTGTTACTGCAAAACCACAGACATCCAATTTTCCAACCAAAATCACATAATGATTTGGGCTGGAAAGGACCTTAAAGATCACCTAGTTCCAACACCCTGTCATGGACAGTGTCCATTAGACCGGGATGCTAAAAGCTCCATCCAACCTTGCCTTGAACATTGCCAGTGATGGGACACCCACAACTTCTCTGCGCAACCTCTGCCAGTGCCTCACCTCCCTCACAATAAAGAATNTCAACCACTTTTTCAAAATGGGAACTAAGAGAAAAATTAGGTGTCTTAATCAAAATCTACTGTCCCCTCAATCTGTCCAACTGAGTCTCTTTATTC
>WEKY01036203.1:0-16284 GCA_013390045.1 Picathartes gymnocephalus
GCCCCATCCTTTGTCTGCTGATTAACTGCTCTATTCATTGACCAGACCACTAATTGCATGCTCCTTATAGTTACCCTACATTACTGTAAGAATTAATGAGACACAATTACAGCTCCCAGAAATCTCAGGCCTAGCCAACTGCAAAGCACTCCAACTGAATAAGAACTCCCCAAGAATAAAGAGAAAAATTCAGCCCATTGTTCACAGGAAGCAGAATGTTTTTTGTTAAAAAATTGTATTTATTTGAAGCTGTTTCATAATTAGGCCCTGGAGAAAAAAAAAAAAAAAAGGAGAGAATAGAGAAAGAACTTGGGAACCAGCATTCACTGAGAAATCACAGTGGATGCAAAGAGACGAGCACACAGTTCAGATATGAAGAGAAAAAAAACATAAGGAAGAAGTGCATAAAAAATTAGTGCTACGAACACTACAAACATCTATAACCAATCAGCTGTTTAAAAAGAATATGTCCCACTGTATGGAAATCACCACTAATGCAAGCTTATATTTGACAGCTTCAATCTTGAGCAATTTAAAATAAGCACATGGCAAGCTTCTGCAGTCATGTCTCTACTATGAGATGGAAGAAGAGGAATTTAATTTCCCACTCTCAGAATTTACTATGCATTAGAAGTCAGTGTAATTAGCCATGAAAGTCAAAATGAAGGACAGAAAATGAGTTTTTTGAAAATCACCAATATTGAAAACTGCACTCACATTTAATCTGTGTAATCAACAGCCACAGCTATTCAAAGTCTTAGTGACTACAATCACTACCTATTAGCCTGTAAGTAGTTCAAAAGCTATTATTCTCACTTGAACAATTTTCCAATACACACGAGACAGCATTAAGTTAATGAAGTTAATATGCAAAGTCAATACTCTTTGTTACGAAGTCATCTTATTCCATTGGTTCCTCTCCAACATATCTTCACCATATAAATTCGATTTAAATTACATATATAGTTTGACAATGCCACTGATACTGAAAATAGAGCTTGAAATGCAACACTATGCTTTATAGTCCTAGTAACCATTTTCCAGGGTACAATTTATAGCAGCCAGTGAGACCCCAAACTAAGCATGTCAGACTGGCACTGCTACATTCCAGAATCAACATCTTTGGAAAGAGACAACATTTTTTGTACGTCTCTACAGGGATTCTCAATAATTGCACCTAACTGCAGTAATAGTTTAAATTCATGGGAAATGGATGTTCTTCTGATATTATTGCTCACTGATATCACAGCAGAACGCTTTCCTGCATGAAGCAGACAGTTACCACCATGTGGTGCTGAATCCTAAGCAGGAAACAAGGCACAAATATGGATCAGAGACCTTTGTGTTCAGTGTATAATAAGTCCAATATCCCTGTCATAGAACAGCAATCATTAACTCGGGGATCTTTTGTTAAATGGCCCCTGTGGCTGGACTGGTAACAGCAGGGATCGAATTTGCAATCCTCAAGACTAGATTCGTCTGTCAAGGAGACTGCAGGCCTACAGATTCAAGCATTTCCAAAGTGAGTCTCTAGGACTTCACATGAAAATACCAATTTCAATTAACCTTGGCTGATTAATCAACCTCAGTGCACGGCCACAGAGCTTACATACGCAGCTCTAGCTCTGGCAGTATTATTTGAAATGGGCTTTCCACATGTCTCAAAAAAACCTCTCAGGAAAAAAGAAACCTTTGTCTCAAATAAAACATCACCTAGCTTGTTCAAGCTGTTCCCATTTCAAGCCCAAAAATAGAACAAGTCTGAATTCCTGCAGAGTGTGATGTGAAATTATTTCTACTAGTGCAAATAATGTATTATGGTATCTGGTCCAGCCTTCATTTCAGATGTTTTGAACCAACTTCACAAATACAAAATATTCACACACTGGAGGTTAGCTGTAATATCTAGTTAGGGTGTCTCTCTCTCCATGAGAGAAAAAGGACTCCTTCCTGCCACAAACATTATGAGTTCATTCTTTAAGGCATCAGTTCTAAGGTAGAAGTTCTAAATGAAAGATAATTAGAGGCATAAAGAAGGAGAATCGTAAGAGACAAGGGAAGGTTTAAAGTCACCTGAGTCACCTGAGCTCACTCAAACCATTTCTACTCTCCTGTTCCACTACCAATGTCTTTAGAACTACTTGTTATTTATGGTAGTGCACATCACAGCAGCAAAGGAGGGGAGCCACCAAGTGTTCCCACGTGCTTATTTATCCTGGAACTGATTCACTCAAGGAAAATTCCACTTTACACTTCTCATCCCTCAGTTTGCATGTTGCACATCATAAGTTTCAGTACTAGGGAGTTTCCTTCCCTGCTTTTCATTATATCTACATCCAGCCCCCTTTCTTCCTGAAAAGCAATGGTTTTGTCTATACTGCCTCCTGAGTTTGGCCCTAAAAGTATCTTCAAGACTAAAACCACCAACAGTACAGGTACCAAACATGAAAATTCATGCACTGTCAGGAACTTGCAGCTTTAAGACAACGCTGTAGGCAGAAGATGAACAGGAGACACTGACAGTGTTCTTAGAATTGCTCTGGAGATCATTCTTGGGAGCAACATAAGCAAAAGCTATGATGTATCATCTCTGTGTGCAGCGATAAACTGGCATATGGGTCCCTACAGGATGAGGCTTACAGCTGATTTACACTAGAAAGGTTAATATAGAAATTACACTAACAAGACTCTTCTTCTCAAGCAACTTACACCTATCCCTCAAGAGAAGGAAAACGTACAGGTAAAAGAACTCCTTATGCAGCTTCTGCACTGGGGTTTTTGCTGGCACAGCTATGTCAGCAAAAAATTCATATCCCTCCCTGACAGGCCTCCTTGATAACACTTTCAAGTGCAAACCAGGTGTCAGTATTTCTGTTATGACAGAAAAAGAGTTCTACACTAGTCATGAGCTGAATATTTGGCCTTTCATGACCTGGAAAAGTCCTTGCTTCCAAGGAGTTCAAATCCCATGATCATATTTTCCACCAGTATAATCTCTCACGAGCACTGATTAATACAGTACTAATATGGTATGAACACACATAGAGTAGGAGAAAATTTATCAGTAGACAACAATTTATATTCTGCATTCCCATGTAAAAATTATCTATTCGCACTACATTAATGCCACAAAAAATCCAGTGAATGGGAGGCACCAACAGTTTTATGTAAAAAATTGCTGTGATTTTTAGATTACTCTAAAAATTGCTTTAAATCTACTATCTCTGGACATTTCAGTTGGTTATATTTGGCACTCAAAAATATTTAGATAATTCTAAGACATTCTATAGATTGAATTCCCAGATGGATCCCAGATCATGGAAGGAGCTGACCAAGTACAAACATCTTTCATTTTAATCAGCTTCATTAGGTAGAGAGTTAACAATACTAGTTTGAGAACAGCTAGACACCTTCAAAGACAAGACAATTAAATGCATAAATCTACCACATGGCATTAGGCAACAACCCCAGAGCTGAGGAGATGACTGGAAGAAGACATGCTGGCACAGGCAGTGTTGCAGAGGGCCCCTCAAGGATCACCAGCCTTGTACCTGTTGCTAGCATAATTTACCATATTTTCTCCACCTTCAGTTCTGTTCCTCTCTCATCCTATAAGGTTATTTATGGAATATGTTTAGGCCTTGCACTGATGGGGCAACAAAAGGCCCTTTGAAAGCACCCCTCACTGAGGTGGAATGCAAGGGCCATGGTCCACCTGGGGTGTTCCTCAGTACAAACTAAGATGTTCTGTGACAAAAGTCAGCATGAATAAAACAAAGTGTTTCTAACTACTTACACATACAACACTCATGGCCATCGATTAGCCAAACAGTGTGAATCCCCGAGCCACAAGAAACAGTCAATCACATTAATTTCTTTAGTTAATTAATTAATATTCCTTTATTGACTAGAAAGAAAGAAAACATATTTCAGAAACAAAAAGTAATCAGTAATATCTAAGCAGTTAAATCACTATCCAAACTGCATCCTACTCCTAAAACTAATATAAAGTTTAGCGTGGGAAGAAAGTGTTATGTTGATTTATGCCCTGGTTTACTATTGCTGGTTTCAGAAGAGCAAACAGCAGAGCAGAGAGTAGTTCCTGTGACAAAAGCATTAGACTGGCATAAAGTTCTGCATCCTTCAACCACCTGTGACACACACCCCTAGCCTTGCCCTTTTTGTCAGTCAAATGGAGTAGAATTTGGCTAATATGCAACTTGAATATTGGTCGGTCATACATTGGTCAAAAAATAGATTGGACAAAATAGTCAAATCCCTGTCAATTTTGAGCCCTAATGATTCCTTTTGTGGCATCTTTACAGGGTGCTCTATAAATACCAGCAGTCTTATGTTTCACACATGCCATTGTAAGAGAGAAGGCAGTCACTGGAAATTAAGTCCCTTTATTATGTATAAAAAATGTAAGAGTGGAAAGAGCTGAAAAGGAACAGACAGTCCAAAGAAATACAGGATAAGACTAGGAAGAAACATCTCCCAAAACAGAAGCATAATTAAGCATCCAAACTGCCAATTAACAGTAAATAGCCAATGCAAGAAATACGTATGGAAGAATGCAGGGATGTGTGGGGAATTAAGAGGCTATATTGCAACTAAGCTTTATACTTGGAGAGTTCCAAGGTATTTAGGCTCCTGAACCCAACTTAGGAACAAAAAGTCCCACTCAGTTCTACAGGAGATTGGGCATCTTCACATCTCAGACAATTTGGGTTCAAGGACTGCTGCCACAAGACATCGGTGTCCGTGCCTCTCACGGGCCTCTCACTGTGCCAGGCAACCTGAAGAACATCACAAAGAAACTCCTGATGCACCAGGGACTCGGAACAAAACTCTCACTCTACCATAAATACGTTTAATGTCCTACACATAGGGCCATTTAATGAGACTCAGTCAAAAGCAGTTGTTTGGGGGAAGTTACAGGCAGTTGCTTATTCTGAGCTTATGTACAGGTTCAGAAATTTCTCCACACACAGTTGTCATGTACCATTTGTATTACTGTAGTACCTGTAAGCTCAGGCTGTGGATCAGTCTTACACAGATGCAAAGAAAAAACGAGCATGCCTACACACCTGATGAACGTCATGAAACCAAAACAGTATCCATAACAAAATTTTTAAAAATTTTATTGTCTTAAAGGTAATTACTATCATCCATAATAGAATTATCATAAAAAGGTTCTTCATACTACATTTGAATAGGCTAAGAAAGGAGAATTATGCATTGAACCACAAGGAGAAATACAGATCATTACAGTATTACATAAACTCTGCGTAGACAGGAGAAACACCTTAGAAAGCAGTGGGAGTTTTTTACATAGCTAGATAAAATGTACTCCATGCAAATGACTTATTAAAACTCAACATATGAGAATCACTCCAGTAACTACAGTTTTGGAGGGCTTTCTGTTATAAACACAATAATATGCTTGGATATCATTTATAACACATACTCCCCAGCAATAATTTACCCATCCACTCAAAAACCTTGCATAAAGGTACTTCATTGTTACCACACAAAAAATCAGAACAACTTCAGAGAGAGCAACAAAGGAAATTTGCATCTGACACTAATATCATCATAGGATAGGGTATATTTTAATGAAGATATTGTCAGCAATACATGTGTTTATGCTTCTTTTTTCCCTTTACACTTGGATTTTATTTCATTTATGTCATGATCTACCTTGCAAGTAGATTAAGAAATCCATCATTTATTCATGACCTCTACTTTCTTTCAGAACCTCTCAGTTACACAGAAGACCGGGTTAAAGAAAAATCAGATGGTTTGTCTGATAACAGTTAGTGTCAAAACAAATCGTGTATGTTGAATTTCTCTTAGCTGAAGTCATAATTAAAAAAAAAAAACAACCCAAAAACCTGTTTTTGCTTTACCTTTTTCCAGAATAAACTCTCATAATTAAACTTTCTACTTTTCCAAGTAGCTGACTATGTATTCCTGCACAGCGGGAGGTTTTCTCCACAGATATATTGACTTGGACAATAAACAAAGCAAAAATCCCTGACTGGAATTTACAGCTAAATTTAACCATGCATATTGTTAATCAAATTTGCATACATGTCTTTCAACATTAAGAGAAAAAAAAAGTTGGAATTCAATTAATTTGGGCATTGCACTGCTTTACAAGGAAAAAAAAAATGAGATTTAAGTTGTAATTTCCATATTTATTGAGGCTGTACGTCAAAAGAAATCTGTGCAAAAAAAATCCTGGTGGCTGCCTTGATGAGATTTGGAAGATGACAGCATATTGATAGTAAAGGGGCTTTTCCTTAGCAAAGATGCCTTAAACAGTACCTATAAAACACTGATGAAGGGCCACACAATTTTAGAAAATATTTCCAGCATCTCTTATTTCTCTGTCCTTCAAACACAAAACAAGTAAAAGCAGCTAACATGTTTTGAAGAAATATCACCCACCCTTTCCCCTCAGTGTCAGCTTTCCCCATGAAACATTAACAGATCAGTCAGCATTGACTTCTTACAATTAAAGGTGGTAAAGGAAACTTTAACTGATACTTTTTCATTGATTTTTTTGTCACAACACTGCATCACCACTAGCCCTCCAAAGCCATGAGTAGCAAACATTCACCTCCTATTTTTAGTTTTTGTGTCTCTTTTCACATCATCCTGGATATTTGGATGTCTTAGGAATTTGATTTAAAGCAATTAAGGATTCTAATTCCTTTAAAACTAAGTTACTTTACCTGGATCTGCCTAGCCACAAAAAGTAGACAATGCAACACAGTTCTGCCAGCACAAAACCTTTTAGATAAACAAAAATACTTTCCCACTAAAGAGAGAAGATCATACTCCTTTGAGGTACTTTTCCAGTACAAAAGTTGGATGTATTCCAGGGATTAGGCTGTTGCTTGGGTGGTTTGTGTTTTGTTGGGGTTTTTTTGTTGTTGGTTTGTTTTTTTTTTTACTGAAACAGTGAATTTTTATCAGTAAAATTCTCATTGAATTATGAAAAAATGTTCACATCACCACAGCATGTACTTCATGGCTTTTAATATTTGCACTTGCTCTGGGCAGGATTTCAAGGGCACCTGTAACCTCTGCTTAAGTCTTTAGAATTTGGCTACTCCTCAACTGGAGGACTGAGAAGGCAAAAGTGAGGAACTTGGTCATCACTTAAGGCATTACCTACAGTGGCTGTGCAAATAAGTCACCCAGTCGTTCTTTTCTTAGGTTTCAGGTGAAACAAACAACCATTAACACTGAAACAAGATTTCTAACACCCCGGTGAGACGCACAGATCAGCTCACACCTCTCAAAGCACTTCCAGCACACACTGTGGGCCTGGGCGGGAGATCTCTGAATCCTGCTCCTGAATTTTTCCTTCAAATATAGCTACAACGTTTTTCTGTTCTAATAAACAAGCCATGCTGTGAGAGAAGTGCACTACAACAGTCACTCAACCTATGGCTATAAACAGCTTTATATCATCACAAGGTCTAACTGAGACTCTGTAGAACAGTCTGGTACCCTCCAGAGCACCCTCTTGTGAGATCCACGTGTTGCAATGGTACTTCAGATTTTTTTGGCAAAATGCTGCATTCGGATATTGTGTGACAGAGATAGCTGACGAGGTGCAGGAGTAATTTTATTGTGTAAACATGCAATGAAAACTAGGTAAATAACCTCAGTGACAGAGAGGAACTCATCAATGTCCTATATGCATTCTGGTCCAATCATAAGAAACCCAAAAAACTACAGGAAGATATTACTTTCAGTGAGGTCACCCACAAGAAGCTGAGAGCTCACTGGGATGTGTTCATGACATTGAGGTCAGCTGAAGTCAAGGATCACAATTCTCCAAACACAAATTGCTGAGCAGGAAACCAAGCCAGCAGTTAAACATAGCAGAATCAGGCACTGAAATTAATGAGTTAAAGATTAATTCACTCACAGACTGCGCGTACATGGTCACCTCATGGGGCCATCACCAGGAAGACAAGAGATCTTCTTAGAAGAACTGGCTCTACCAGAGGCTAATTAACAGATATGCTGACTGTAAATAAAAGCAGGAGGTGGTAAACAGAAAAGAAAAGAAAGTTTGATGGGGCTCCCAACGGATGCTGTGTGTCAATAAACGTCAGTTGAAACTTAGATGCTGCTTTTGTGCTCTCTTAAGGAAATCATTATAATCACATTATTCTGTAACAGTCTAGCCTAATCTCCATGCCTCATATTAGAGAGGATATTTTTGATCAACCACACATTTGTTAATTACAAAACCAAACATCTTGAAGCTGTTTTACATACAGAATGAAGCAGCTTATTTAAAAGTGAAAATTATTACATTCAGATTTACTACCCATAAAACTAACAATACCCATAAAGCTAACAACTATTTCTTATATCCCAAACCAAGTTAGTGACTCTTGTAAAAATATTGTTTGCTTCAAAAATGCCAGTTAGCTAGCACAAACATGTCTACAAAACAGACAAGAGACTGATATATACAAGGACAATTAGGCTTTTTAAGCACAGAAACACTTTTTCAGTTTATCCTCATAATTTTCTAAATCTGTAGAAGATGTATGCCTTAACTCTGGGTTTTGACATTAGATTCTTTATATGTATTTTACCACAGCATTTGCCTCCACTGCCTGTTTCACAAATATTCTGCAAATAAATGGCTCTCCATAAGGAAAACAGTTTTAATAGTACTGAACACTTAAAAGATGGTGATATTCACTGTCCATTCTCTACCTGCAAAAGTTAACTCCCACTACAAACCGGATTTTTTGTTTCCTAATCCCCTCTCCCATCTAACGACCTGATTTGAAAAACCTTTTCTCAAGCAAACAGACATTTTAAAGTAACCAGCATCACTGACAGGAGGACAGACTAGCATGAGAAAGTTTACAGGATGTAATCTTCTCTTTTCCTTGAAGTTAAAGTAATTACTACCTAGCACTGAAATGAAAGAAATTTAATAGTGTCAGTCCAATTACTTGTGAACACATGTTTATTTTGCACCCAATTACTCCCCTCAATTCTTCCAGTTTCAAGAGTGGACAAATTTGCAACTCTATTTGCTTCTCAGTTCTTGACATTATCATAAAAATTCTGATTAAGGCACACAAATGATATGAGAGAAGTTGCACTATTCTGCCATTCTTGACACACTTTAGAGACAGGATTACAATATCTTCTTCCACTTCACAGAATTTCTAAATTAATTTTAATAGCATTTACATATTTTTACTGCATTTCTGGGAAAACATGAACTTTTTTTTCTACTTTTTCCAACTCATGAATTCTAATGTACTAAAATTTCTTCCTTGTACAATGATTATTTGAACTGATGCTAATTGACTGTGGAGCACTATGCTTCAGAAAGTATTTAGGTTCCACACATAAGCAGCTGGTACCATATAAGCTCACTCTTATGCTTCAATATCATGTTTTCCTTTCTCCATTGTCCTTCCTGCCACACCTTGGGTTGATTAATCTATTTCTCAACAATACTCAAACTATTTCTTTCTTTTAAATGTTGTCTAGCTATTATATTTTCTCACAAATATTTATTTTAAATAGTTCTAAAATAATAAAAGGGAACTTCTAGTACTAACAATGTACTATAATAAAATTGTGCTGACAGAAATCTGAATAAAAAGTGTCAGGAAAAGAAATAAAAGGGGTCCCACCTATCCTGGTCAATGTAACACCCATATAAGTTTAAGGACACAGGAGTAAAACTAAATATATCTATTTTCAGGACATCATATAGATTCTGAATAGTTTATTAAAAATATAGAAAAAAAAACCCTTCTGTTTTATTAAAAGTATGCTCCTTTACAGATTTAATCATTAATGCCTGTGAAGACTTAAACAGCATAGTATTGCTTAGCAGTCATGAACTAAGTTAAACTACCATGAAAACAAAGTTACAAATATCTGGAAAGACATTTCTGTAAAGCTGTTACGAAACAAAAAAACAAAAAAACAAAAAAAACCCAACAAAAAACAACAACAACAAAAAAAAATAATAACAATCAAATTTTGCTTAAGAAATGCCACATGTTGCCAGTTGATGGTAACTTCTGGCTACAAACTGCATTCCAACACTGAACTGAGGACAGAACGTGACACATACTGAAACTAATGTAGCTCATACAAACAATCTTCCCCCCTGATTTTTAATATTTGCTTTGTTTTCTCTTCTTGTCATAATACAAGGTCCAGTGAAATTCACAGGAGTCTCACACTAATGTTCTTTGGAAGAACACACAAAAAGGTTGACAGTTGCAAATTCTTACTTCTACAAAAAGCAGCAAAGGAGAAATGGAAGCTGCAAAACCTACTTAAAAAAAAAAAAAAAATCAACAGAAAGCTTGAGACTCCAGAATCACAATCTATTCAAACAAAATTCTCTATCCCTATGCTCATGTATTTTGTCATTTGCTAGCACTTTTTTTTCAGTGAAAAGAATTTAATTTTTGCTAAATTTTGCTGAATTCCAGATGGCCAAAGCCCACACTTACTCATTTATCACTGTACTTCTCCTCATCCAAGGATGACTATGACAATTCAGATCAAAGGTCCGTTTAGCTCAGTATCCTGCTTCCAAAAGCAGCCACAAGTCAGAGTCAAGAGAAGAATGAGCAAAGGAATCAAATACAGTATTTCCCCAGAATAACCCTCTAGTGCTTCAACTATATTCCACTCAAGAAATCCAGAGACTGATATGATTTATCTATTTATTTTGCCCAATGGACCTTCTCTTTCAAACACCCAATTATCCCTTAAACTTATATAAACTTTTGCATCCACAACATGCCAAAGCAAGGCTACCTGGGGCAAAGAACTAGAAACTGCATTGTAGTGATACAGTTTTGTGCAGTCTGTGCTCAGTACTCACATTTTCATGTTAAAACACAGTCAAAATAATAAAAAAAGAGCAAGATTGATGCACCCCCTGAAAGAAACTGAGTTTGTACATACCCCAGCAAGTTGAGTCCAGTGGGAGTTAGCATTCCGAACACAGTAAAATGCTGCAATAGCAAGAATTATAACAAGGTTGAATATAGCTTGAAAAGCAGGCAGATGTCATGAGTGAAAAAACAGGCACCCTAACAAAAGCAGCCAAAAAACTCTGCAAGCCTCCCTCAGTCCAACAACCAAATTTTGATCCAAGGAGGTTAAATATAGGGCTGCTTGAAAATTTTCCACTGCATCTATTTTTGATGGGAAATGAGGCTTTCAACTAAACACTTTCTGGTTGGGTTGTTTGGGGGTTTTTGGCATGTCTAAATATGTGCTTCTGCAAGTATGCTTTTCTTACCAAAAAGCCAAACTTATCAACAAAAATATTTTGATTGAAAACATAGTATGTTATTAAGAAATGCTAGTGTAGCATTTCAATGTATCTCTAGCTTACCTGCTTTATGTGGTAGATCTCTATCAACTAGACTTACCATTTAAATGAGAATTCTCATGATAGACCACTTTTAGGGATTCCCCACTTCCAGCATTCCCTTCAAAGCATAGTGTCAAAGGTGGTAGGCAGCCTCAGCCTTGCAGAGCAGGGCCAGCAGGCATCCAGGTTGTAATGTCAAAGGAGGATGACAGTAATATTTTCCAAATCCAGAAGTTTTAGTTTTCAAAGTCTCCCAGTCCTCTGAATTCTGTGAAAGCATGTAGTGTTTCCTGGAAAATTAAGACAAAGAAAAAAAAAAAAAAAAGAGCTTTGTATTTTTTATCAAAAATTCATGCAGGAAATTTCATGGGTCAAGAAAGGTCTTTCTTACTCATTAACCTGCAGATCCAAACCTATCACCTGGACCCATCCACCCACAAATCAGAAAAACTTTAAACAGCAGTAAAATGTTTCAAGTTTTCCATCACAGTTCTATTAGCAGGACTGTTCAAAAGCCAAGGAGCTAAACCCAAACAAAAACAGAGTACAACGGATGGATGTGATAATTTAATGTATCAGCCCTAACTTATAAAAGACCAACCAGCCTACCTTAGAAAAGCAAAGGATGAAGATAAGATTCATACAATGGCTACACTTACTAAGTAAGAAATCTGTAATACAAAATATGTATAGCAAAATTAGCAAAGTGGCAAGAAAATAAGGTACTCCACTTCTTACTCCCTTCCAGGGTTCTCTATTTCAGTAAAGTAAACCAGAAGGAATAAATCCAATAAGATTAATACAATAAAAAGTAACAGCTATCCCAACATGGCTATTATCATCCCTTTTCCTGGAATCCCACAATCCCTTGGAAGAACTGAAAGCTTTTCATCCAAAAATAGGCCCTGACCAGACCAAGACAGAGAAACACTCAACTAATACTACCAGGAAAAATGTTACAACTAAATTTCTAGTATTTCTCTCCCCTTGTGGCTGTTTCCTGACATACAATTGCATTCCCTCACCCCAACAGAAAAATAAATGTACAAAGAAAATAAATAAAAGACAAGAAATCAACTAAGACTGTAACACTGTTGTGAACTTACAAAAGACAGCAGCAGAAAATGTCATGCCAGTGAGGTACTTCTTTCTTTCCCCTCACCATACACAGAGAGGACTATTCCTGCCATCATTATGCCAAGAAACAAGAAAATTCAAAGGAACTGGCATAGAAATATCCCTATTTTAGAACTCAGAAAGGAAGGACATTTTGCTATTACAGTGAAATTCCTTTCAACACCTTGCTTTTCAATCACACCATTCTTTTACTAAAATAAAAATAGAGAAAGGTTTTTAGCAGTTTCTTCTGAGACCAGTCACCTGAGAGCTCCCTATAAGCAGTTCCAAACACTGCCTAATGCTGATGCCCTGCACAGTGTTAACATCTTTGACTGTCTAATATTATAAAGTGAACAGTGCTAACACAATTTGTCATTCTCAAGGCAAATTTTTTCATCAAAATTAGTACAAGCCCAAGCCTGCTGTCCTTACTCATATTTGGAATTACCAACCAATGTTGTCCCAGCAAAATTGGTACAGTGAAGGATTAGTCAGGGTCTAACACTATAGAGATAAAAGATTTGTTTAGAATAAATGAAATACAAAGAATAAATATTCAAAATGAGTGATGAAAGATACATCTGTTATTTCCATTTTATCTTATAGGCAATAAGTAATTTCAGTAAGAATTTTTCATTGTGATTTTTATCATTCAATATTTTAAAAATTACTACTGGGCATCCATCAAAAGTTGGGATTGGAAACAGTGAAACTTTAAAAATGTCTACTTCAAACATATGCAAAACATTATTCCCTTAAATTATAGTTTTACTGACCTCCAAGGTGCAAAAAGTAGCATCAGAATTTATGACCAGCTTGATATTGTTCAAAGATTTAATGATAAGTTTCTCTGCAAATCAGTTATACAATGTTTTGCTTTCTTATATCTGGGTTTTAGCCTTATCCATGCCTTTCAACACTAAGTGTCATTTTTTCTTCAGCTCACCTCTTATAAGCACATCACCTCATTATTTTCTCATTTAATTTACAGAATGTGAGAGGGCATATGTGCAAGCTAATGTCTCCAGGTAGCTTATGCAAAAGTTCTTAGCACAAAGTGGACTACACAGCTTAATCTTGTCTCTGCATCAACCTTTTTCCACCAGGCTGGATCAGCTGCCACAGAGCTGCACACAGGCTGGGCTGCATTTCTTGCCAAGAGTCCCTCAGTTCCTTGAGTGTAGCAACTGAGCCATCCCAACTCTGACCTACCCTATATGAGAGACAACCCTGCACTCCCCACCTCCTCTGTTGTGGCTCTTTCTTTCACCTTGTCAGTATCAATATTCAGTGTTGGTAAGAGTTAAATGTGCCATTCTCCTGTGAGCTATCACCCAAACATGGATTAAGTAACAAAGCTAAGGAGGTCAAGTTAACAGATGGAGTCCCCTTAATTCCCCAACAGTTGTGACATCAAAGTCCAGGTACCTGCATGTCATACCATCTTAAGGCCCGGTGCGAGCTGAAATTTGGAAGCTGCCCATCCCAGATGGCCACATCCCAGACAGGTAAGGCAGGAGCAATGCAACAACAGTGGATATTTACCAGAAGCTTTGCAGGGCTTTATACCCAAGCTGCTAAAACTGAGGTCTCCAAAACTGAAAAGTGACCAAATGGACTCTCCAGTCCATGCTGGGAGCAGCGATGGTGAATGTGCCATTTGAGCACATATAAGCATTAATTAAATTTTGATGGAGCATGGAGAGAGAATCACAAACATGACTGCAGGAGTCACTGGTGTGCCAGAGGCCTGGACACACTTTCACTTTGAGAAGAGAGTGGTGCATATTTATACTCTCATATTAACCCCCAGAGACCAGACCTCTCCCTGCCAACCTGAGTCCACATAACCTTCCTGAGATTCAGGAGTGCATTTACATACTTACTGATGTTCTAGCAGTGGCCCAAAAGTAAATTCATGGTTACCTGGGTAATCAGAGGAAGACACATTACTCACTATGTCCATACATACCTTACATGCATTATGGTTAGCAATTCAACTGCATGAAGTTTGTGTTATTCTCCAAATATGGTGCCAATGGATCAACAGACTGTTTAATTCAGCACAATTTGTCTTCAAAAGTTACATGACTTACCATGTGTGAAACATCACACCCTGAGGTATTACAGTCTGTAGCACAGGTGCATTATGAATACAGCTTAACTAAGGGTGGGAAAAGAAAAAAATAGTATTATGGAAAAAGCCCTCAAGAACACTTATTTTCCTTCACAATCTTTATAATCTGTATTTTCTTGCATTCCTTCCTCCTACATTGCTTTCTTAATGAGAAATGAAGCAATATACAAGTACACTGAGAGAACCAATAGACTGCAGCCCAATCACCAACTGCACAGTGTGGGAGAACACAGCTAAAACCCTTCAATAGGAGCTCATCTTAGATTGCCCTCAAGCTAAACTTCTGTTCCCACCAACTCCTTAAACTCATTCTGCTGCTCATACTGCTTCTCTAGTGAAGCCCATGCACTCAGAGCAGCCTCAGGAAGAAATCTAATCATGGTCTGCTCCTATGTTCAGCAGAAAATCCTCCAGCCACATTCAGGGCCATAATCTGCAGTTCACCATTGCAGCAATCCTCAGACCACAGCACTGATCAATCATTTTACCATCATCCTTCACGGCAAAGGGACAGCAAAGCACTCTTCCAGAAGTTTCTCCTCCTCCTCTGTCACCTGCTCACTGCACTCCAGCAGTAGCTATTGCAGCACATTGTGTCCAGCCTATTTTCTTGTTGCCTGAAATCTCTCTGGTATCTCACTGAACAACAGCAGCATCACGGTACTGTGCTCATCCCCGATCAGATCTGACATGCCTGAAAAAAGGTAAGCAGAGCATTGTTCTTAGCTATAAAATGTTCTCATGAATCACAATAAAGTACAGGCTGACTCAGAAGATGTGTGAATATCATTTATTTATTTATTTTTCTAAAAGAAAAATATCAAACCATAAGACAGATATGCACAGTGTATTTTCCTATCCCTATTTCTCTTCAGGTTTCACAGCACCAGATTCTTGCTCATAATTCATGCTTTTCAGACTTGCAGAAGTACAAATCAGTCAGTTCCTTCCCATATTTGGATGTGCCATCATGTTGCTCAGTTCTGGACCACGTGGCATGTGAGAGAAAAGGATAGGAAAAAAAAAAAAACTGTTTCACTTACTTTTGATTGGAACTTTTTAGGGGAAAGCTGAATATAGTAAGATGCAGCAATTCTACCTCACTGTGTTTAGTACTAAACGGCCTGTAGAAATACTCCTTCTTCCTTCTCCTATTTATCCTGTCCTCAAAAAGTTCCACCGTTTCTAGTTCCATGGTGTTGTTCAATGTATTGTCCATGCAAAATCCCCTGTGTCTTGCAGCTAACCAGCATTTGCGTAGACAGTCTCTGCACAAAGCTCTGTGGCCTGTGATAGGAAGGAGATCAGCCTAGCCAGCCCTTCTGGGCTTAATCCATGAAATTACTGCCTTCAGTCAAGGTTTCATTCTAACAAGATTATTTGAACAATTTCCATGGACCAAGTTCTTCTTTTCAAACAAGTTTATAAAAGCACCATTCAGTGACCTATCCAATGCAGACAATGCCACACTAAAATTTACTGGAGAACATTCAGTGGGAATTAAAAAGCAAATTTTTTCAATCTTATAAACTAAACATATCTATTTTTTCATAAACAAAATAGCATGTTAAATCCAAGATTTCATGTGGCATTTTAATTTCCAGATTAAAAAAAAAAA
>WEKY01036207.1:0-30115 GCA_013390045.1 Picathartes gymnocephalus
AAAAACTCAACCCGCTACAATCTCAATTCCAGGACTGCACATTTTCTTTGTGGTGAAGTTCCTTTGAATCTATATCTCCAGCCTTTTGAGTATCCTCTTAATGACTGACTCTATCCTGAGCTTATTGAGTGCTCCCCACACTAGTTTGGCTTCACCCAAAATCTCGCTAAGGTGCACTCTGACCCACTGCCCGTTAGGACTGACTTTAAGCAGAATTATCTTTAGGAGTGATTCCTGAGAAGCACCACTGGCAATCAGCAGACTTTTGGACTTCATTCTGTTGATCACAACTCCTTGACCCAACAACACCCATTAATGTGAGGTTTATGTATCCTTCTGTTTCATCTGGTGGTGGCCAGTTCTACAGATGTCTCTGAACACGACAGCATTAACCAGCGACCCAATATGACCTTCTAAGAAATACTTCTCTGTGGGTCTTTAGTTTTAGTGAACTATTCAATAGACTTTGATCTTTGGAAATAAATGTTTCCCAATCATGGAATGTGCAGAACTATTAAAACGAGTCAAATAAAATGCTGGAGTAAGAAACATTCCAGTTTCCTTTGTTTATTTCAAGTTACAGTTGGTGTTTAGGTTTGGTTTCTTCTTGCAGAATTCTGTGAAACTTATTTTCACCAGGAAGATTCAATTTCTGAGAGTCTTTTTTCTTTTCTTTTTGTTCAAAATACTGCAACCAGTCCCTGTCATAATTAAGTTAGTGTGATTTGCTGTTCTGTCCCTGCTTGCTATTGTACTACTGTGCAGTTAGCTCCTGACAAATCAAAGACCAGGGTATGAGTATTGCAAATCAGATTTGGAAAGTGTTTACTTCAGGGAAATTTGTACAATTACTATGGTATATTTCATTCTAAGTAATGATTAACTCACTGTTATGAACATGACAAAAAATGAAGCTATGGGCAATATTTTGATATGATAACATAAAAACACAAACTTTCCAAAGAAAAATTAATGTACTTTATTTTTTTGTGCAAGAAATAAAAAGACTGGTTAGCCATTTCATGACTCTGTCTAGTAGTAAAACAGCAGCAAGTGGAACATCAGCTCAAGTATTCTATTGTCATGATGGAGCAGGTATTTCTTCCCATAGTATCTGCTGCACAATCCTGTCAGTTGGGATTTTTTGGTGTTTGGGGATTGGTTGTGGGGTATTTTTTGCTTTTTTTTCCCCAAGTAAACAGATTGCTAGTATTGAAGTGAATTCAAATTTTCTCAGCATCACTGGCATGAATTATTTTCCTGCCATAAAAGTTTTGCTTCAGTTTCTTTTAGTAATATTTGTTGTTTTTTATTAGCATGCCTAGGATAGTGGGAGTATAGATTATAAAAAGTCTTAGCTAGAGTGTCAAATACGGAAGATTCTACATTGAGAACAGCTTTTCCAAACTGTAGGCCAGATGGTAGCTTTGGGACTCAGAAGCTGAGAGAAGTAGCTGGAGTTGTGTCAAGAAAAATAGTTTAAAAAATAGGAGAAAAAGGAAGCAAGAGAGATTGTCAAGTCAAATCAGCACAAGTAACTATTTGTGCTACACTTTTCATGTCTGAATGAATAGATGTATTATTCACTTAATAACCTAGCAAACAAATCTAAAGGAAGGATGAGGAACAAGGTGAAAATACAGAACATTTGTATAACCCTATAGAAATATAATTCATTTTATTCAGTTGTGGGATATTGTCAACCCATGATGTCATAATACAACTTTTGAATTAGAACTTGAAACTGCTGCCCGTCCAAACCTATGGGTTGGGAACTACCTGGGTACCGAAATGCCAAGACAGCACGATGCATTGAAAAGCCAGTGTCTTCTACCTGTGGACCTGGAAACCTCATACCCTGCTGCGACTGTGACAGTCTGCATCCTGCACTGTACCACCCCCACTCCGGAACTAAGGCAAGGGCTGATGCAGTTCTAGCTTCATATTTCAGAGCCATCTTAAAACATACTGAAGGATAATAAAGTGCTAGAATGAAAATGCCTTCCAGATTATGGAAGTTTTCTCTTTTCTTCAGACTTGAAATTTTCAACCCCACCCATAAAAGTTAACCAGGAGTGCTCAGAATAGAGTTTCTTGCCCAGATGTGCAAATTTAACAGTAGAGTGATTGGTCTCCTATCTTCAGCAATGGCTAACAGGAGTCAAACCATGACTGCTGTTATTGTGCTATGCTATCACAAAGGAAAAAGATATATTTAACACCTCATTTTTTACACAAAGTGGCACAAAATACAGATATATATGTGTGTATATAGATATATATACACAGGCACATAAGAATTTTACAGTTCAAGCCAGATCAATCCAAATCAGGTGTATAGCTGATAACACTTTTAGTAGCAGGCATTAAAAGAAAGGGGTATCTGAACACCATTCAAAGAGGAATATGTTGTTGCTGCCATGAACTGATCTTCAAACTACTGACAGGTATTTTTCATTCTTATAACATGTTCTTGCTGGAAGAGACATTCCAGAACAACAAGTGCTACAACAATTTATGGGTTGAGGGAGAAGTGGAGTATATAGGGCTTATTGAAATTAACTGTAGCTCTTAGCTAATTGTTTAACACTGAGCTTTTGCCTAAGTTTGTGAGATAAAACAGGTTTACTTAGCTAAATTTTATATATATGACTTTCTTTGGATAACAAGAGAGGATAATTTACAGACTAAAGGAGCTGAATTCTTTTCATATATAGACGTGTCAAACCTTTCCTATTTAGACAGTATGTTTCTTATATATAAAACTAGAAGGGGAAATTCCCTCATTAACAGAAGATTGAACATGAATAGCTGGAAGGGAGCCACAGAATGGATTTTGTGAGCAGGATTCTTAAAATTTTTTGAGAGAACCTAACTGCTTCCGCTCTCAAAAGACAAGAACTGGTGCATTTTGGAACATTTGGAAAACAAACTGTTAGGCTTGGAAGGCAGAAAGAGGGGAAGAATTTCACAGCTGAAGAATTCTCTTTTCTGAAACATACTGCATGCTGAGAAATTCCCTCTGTACACTCACAAGGTGTTTTTAAAGAAAGAACTACCATTCTTGAATATTGGGTTTATGAAGCACTGGAGAGGTTGTGAAAGTCTTTAGAGAACATACTGGTATATTTGCTACCTAATAACTTCAACAAGAAGTTAATGTCCTTTCAGGAGATATAGTAAAATTTCTCAATAAATTTATTTTATAATGGAGTTTAAGAGGTGGTTTCATCATGGTCTACAAGCACTTAAGTGAGGAAAGCCATCTGATGGTAATGATTTTTTAATTCACTGGAAAGTCATAATGAATTTCAGTGGGTAGAAGATGATGCTAGATAAATCCAGGCTAGAACCGAGGTACATATACTGAGTAAAGCTAATTATGCATTGGAAAAGCCTTCTTGATGCATGATGGATACCTCACCACCTGAAGTCTAAAAGTTGAAGCTGGATATCCTTTACTGGACTTTGTGATAGTTCAAGTAGAAGCCATAACCTTGATACAGGAATTATTGTGTGAAGTTCTTTGTTATGTGCTTGTCCAGAAATCAGACAAGTATTTTACTCATCTGTTCTGACCTTAAATCCACAAAGACTAGACAAATGTTGAATAATTTTTTTTTATGTTATTCAGAAACTTCACAGCTGTTTCCACATAATGGGATTGATACAAGTTTTGTTTAAGAGAAAATGTACCAGACAAAAGAGGGGACACACTTCAACCCTCCTGACCTTGCTTTCCAAAACAGGTTTCATGATAGCTATCCAGAATGAAGCTTCACTAGAATGAAGTCTGTTCTTGCAGTGACTCTCCAAGCTGTGACAGAGATATATGAATCTTCACAATACAGACAATGAATGGTGACAATAATCAATACTTTTTTTTCCACCCTCACTTTGTCTATTGCTGAGTTTAGTCCTGGACACTGTTGAAATATCTTAGGTTACCATGTCTCCTTTTTTCAACCAAGGCAAAAAGTGTTGTGATTGGAAACTCTTGATTTGACACAGAAAGTGGTAATTCAGGTTCTTGTTACAAAGCCAGGATCAGTAACTAGGTTCTTTTTCTTTTTTCCTAACCCAGTCAAATGTAAAAAATAAGAATTAAAATACTCTTGAGTTTAGTGTTGGAGATGTTGGAGGAATATACAGTCTCAAACTAAAGACTGAATCAATGGCATTAGAAATCAGATTTCCTTGCTTTTTATACAATGGGTGAAAGAGTAAAAGAGATGCTAGGTCTTTTCTTCCTATGGGAATATTCATCAGAATCCAATCTAACCTTTCTGTTTAAGGATAGAGTACAACACTTTTTTTTAATTTCAGCTCAATTGATACATTAAAATTCTGCCCATTTAATTTGCTTACTCCTGATTTCTCTCAGAAAGTAGAGAGAGTTTAGATACTTGTCAGAACATAATAAAATAGCAATCTTTGGGCTCATTCTGTTGATAAAGGAACCGATACATCTAACTCAGTTTTTACACATGCTATATAAAATTTTAAAGGACTTAGCCTTTCTTAGCAATTGAATGCTAATTAAGGGTATTGATTCCACTTAATGAGTTGCAAACACTTTTAAAAAGGTCAGACCTGAAGTGGGTTATGTGGAAATGTATAGAACTCTCAATATTTTTATCTCATTGCTATTTAAGTATGCACCTGAAGAACATCTGAGGAAATGTTAGAGAGCAATGAATAACACTAATGTTTTCCAGCTACGTAAATGAGTTGGATTAGAGCTGACAAGTGTTCTCTGTTATTTGGCCACCATTTCACATTGTACATCCTCAGCTTTTCAATTTATGTTAGAAGCGGTTGAGCTGGAGAACCTGAGCTCATTTAGCAGTTCCCCTTCAGCAGTGGCTGCAAGCAGGCTGCAGGAGAAAAGGATGAACTGAACATGCAAATTTGATGCTTAAACCTAATACTTTTCTGTCCTCTAATCAGCTTCAGGTGAGGGGATTTCCTGATTCCCTGTAATTTAGTTGCTATCTAATAAATCAAAAAACACTTCTTCAAGGACGATTTTTCTTATTTCTTGAAGGTATGTACAGAAGAAATAATCTTTTTTATCTTATGTAGGTTTGGATGTAAAACAGCATTTCTTGAAAATAAATATAACTGTGAACACTTTACATGCAAAACAGTATGCATAAGGAGTAAAAAGAACTCACCAGTGTTTAAAAGGGTTGAACCACCATGGTTATGAAAACATGGAGAGGAAAATCTTCTCACTGGGAGTTAAAAAGATGTGAAAGCTCATACTGAAAATATTTATTAGGAATCTTGACATATATTTCTTACTTAAAAGTATATATTTTTCTTGCCCATTATGAGACCTTTCAGAAAAACTGTCAAAGATCAAGTCCCCTAAGTGTCCGTTCATCAGAATCATTATTAAATATGACAAGAAAGATGAATTTCCTTTATTTAGCTATATATTTTTATCAAGCACTCAGTTGCAGTGAACTCTAGAACCTTGTTTTTCTTAAATATTGTGAGAAAATTCAACTTCAGTGGCACATTTCTGTATGTTCAGCATGGGAGCTGATACTGGGAAATGACTGGCTCACTCTGAAAGAGTTTGGACATAGCAGAGGTGGGATTTTCATATCTGATTTTCAACATCTATTATCTGAGCTAGTTAACCAGACTCCAGTTTTATCAAAGATGAAGAACAATGGGGTTTAGGGTGAAAAGCATGTCATCTTAAAGAAGAGGTCTAAAAGAGACAGATGTCTTGTACTGTAGCAGTGCTGTTCACTCTTCCTGTCTGGAAAGGGAGCCTAGGGTGACTGGCTCAGATGCAGATGTCTAACTTAGGTGTTATGAATCTCTCTCTAGGGTTTCTCCTGTCTCTCCTTGTTAACTGTAGAAATAATCCTACTTCAGATTGAAAACTTTGGAAATAAGTCTTGCAGGAAGCCAAATGTCTTTATGGCTTTAAAGCATTCTAGAACTTTTGCCAATTTGAGCATTTGTGAGCAGCGATTAAAGAATGTTTGAGCTGGAAGCCACACTGCTGTGGGCTGTTGCACTGTAGCCCAAGTCTGGTATCTTGAGCTCGTTCTCATGTCTTGAATATAATCTCATTTTGTAGTAACACTTTTTCCTTCTTGTCTCATTTTTAATGCTTGGGTTGTTAGAAAACAAAAATATGCCCAGAGACAGAGGTAAAATTGCTGAGCTTTTCTCAAACTTCAGTTCAGTTTCTATTGTGTTCACAGGCATCCTTCTCCTTCTACTGATGTTTTCAAATACTTCAAATTAAAGTCTTCATGTTGCCACTTCTTCCAAGTTACAACTTAATATCTTGGACTAATTTTGATACAAATATAAACCCCAGACCTATCTACAAAAATATAATACAGAAAGTAACAACAAAAATGTTATTATGAGCTATAGGACTTTGGATTTCCTTTTGTAAATATGTAGCACATACGAAGCATGCTTTCATTCTCTTTGCAGCATAACTGACAGATTTCTAACTATTATAAACCAGAAACTAGCTGCCATTAAATACACTTTATGAATGAATTAATGTTAACTGACGCTAGCAGTGCCACTTAGCAACACATAAATGAATCCTTACAGTGACCAGATACATCACCACATGCAGTTTGTCAGTCTCTCTCTTTCCATAAAATCTACACAGTATTCACAAGAATATCTGAGCTGCTGACAAGGAGCTCAAGACTTTCTGTTTAAATCACAGATGAGTCCTGGAAAGGACTACATGATTCTTCACATTACTAGATAACAATATTTGAAATGTCTTAACAGAGCTGGCTTCATGAGCATTTTACCATGTTCTACGAAACTCCGAGGAGAATATCTGTTTTCACATAAAGAAACAACAACAACGCAGTGAAGGGTTTTCAGAGGGTACGAGTGTGTTGCTCTTCACCCTTCCAAAGATCATACTTCTTTGGATATCCATGTGGATGTGTGAATGAAAGGAAGTGCTTGTTCTGTAGAGCTGTGCAGTCCCCTTTTTTTTTCTATAGCTTTCATCGGAACTTCTCTTCTATGTAGTCTTAACTCAAGGAGTATCATCCTTAACCTGGTCTTTAAACAGACATAGAGGTCTCTAAATATGGACTACCTAGACAAGTAGGTGGAGCATGGTTTGACATTTCAGTGTAGGGGTACTGAAAAAGGTGATGCAGTGATGGTTCAAGTGCTGAGTGCTGCTTTAAACAGCTACTCTGCTGTTAAAGTGGTATTTTGCAAAATAATTGTAGGAACTTGATAGGAATGGATGCTACTCTGAAAAATCACTGAAAATGTCAGCAAGATACCAATATGCTGTCTGTATGTTTGAAGTAGGTGTTTACTTGCAAGAGAATTCATTGACAATTAGTCATAAAAAGATCCTCTTTGGGGGACAGTCAGAAAAGCAAGCAAAACTTAGTCTTCTAATTTGGATCACTCTCTGGAGGATCCCTTCCCTGAACTAACTATAATGGAAGCCTTTGGAAATTAGTCTTAAGTTGTCCATGACTTAAGTTAGCCTTTGTGAATATCCCTCTGAGAGATATATCAAAGTAATATGTGTAAATGCCTATTATAGCCTTTAAACTGACTGCTCCTTCACATCAGTCTTAAAATAATATATAGGCAACATGGATGTAAATATAAATTAGTTTTGAAGCACATAGAGTTCCAACATTCCCTTTGTCAGCCACAAAATCTGAAGAGGAATCAGAGTATGGGTGACCTGCATCCCTGAGGTAACTTGAATGGCAATACATATTTGTGTCAAAGAAGGGAATTCAAGGCCAGATTTCCATTTCATCACATAACACCTTTCATGCTGTGCTCCTTGTCTATCTTTCTTTTATCCATCTCCTGTGTGTGTGATTTAATAGCAAAATGGATGGGACAAATTAGAGAAGGTGCAGTGGAATTCTATGTGTGTATGTATATACAAACACTCATTTTTGAACAAGGGAGTGTTCTGCCATTCCAGAGGTATTGGAGGGTACATCCAGGCCATTTACAGGATGTTGTGTGATATAATGCAAGACCTCTCAGTTGTGCCCTTTAGGAACTGACATGCTCTTTGGAATCGGAAGGTGAGATGCATTACCCTATTAGAAAAGTGGCAGAGGCCACTTGCTATGTATCTGGGAGGGGCCAGTATTCTGTGGCAGCTCAACTGAGTCAACTGAACTGCCTTTTAGACTCTCTGAAGTCATATGTTGTTGACTTTCTAGTTTAAGAAAAATCTCCTTAGAATTTACATTCCCTAACTCTAAATTGACTTCCACTCAAAATCACATTTCCAAGCAGCCACTTATCATAGCAAACCACAGAACCATATAGAATCATAGAATGGTTTGGGTTGAAAGGGACCCTGAAAGTCATCAAGTTCCAGCCTCCCCACCGTGTTCCTTTTAGCAATGATATCACAATACAGATGTATCCTTCTTCCCAGTCCTGCTCTACCTTCTATTCTTGTCCACGTCAAAACATCTTCAGTACTGCACTGTAAATCCTGAGAATTCAGGGCAAAATAATCAATAAACACATTCCATAAAACAAATCTTTAGGTTTCTTATAGCTATATATTGCTGCAACTATTGAAATTCATGGCAAAGCAGGATTTTATTGGTGAGTTATGACTCAAAAATCACTTTTGCCCCATCAGATTCCAGTTGGCTACATTAATTTTTACTTTGGACTGTTGGTACAAATCTCCACTTTCTCTGAAGGTCAGAGATACTATTTTAGGAGGGTGGATTTTTATTCTTTTGTGAGTGATTGTCAGATAATGGAAAATGGCAACTGGTTTTGTTCGCAGTGGGATGTGTCTGTAAGTAATTATTAAGAAAGACTAGAACTTTGTATGGCTGACTGTCTCTTCTTTTACCACTATAAATAAAAACTGAGAGCAATTAGGGCTAAAGGACAATCTGGATGTAATTTGTGTTCAATGCCTAACACAGCAGGACTCTAATTCAAATGGTGTTATATGCCATGATATGATATTTCCACAGTTCTGTGGTTCCCAGATTTGAGCCTGAAAAAGCTCAAACGCTATAAAAAGTTATTTCTAACAAAGTGGATTTCTGGAAATATTTTAATTGCATGAGTCTATTCTTTTGCAATATGTGGCACAGGTTCCCACACGCAGTGCTTTCCCAAAGCTCTGGTAAACATGTTTTTGACACATTCATCCAAGTAGAATCCTATCTACAATAAAACTGGCCCAACTATAAAATATATCATAAATACAAGGTCTAAGGGACAAAAGCAATGTATTCAGAAGTTAATTCTTTTGAAGAAAAGCTTTTAGAATGGCAAAAAAGGTAAAATATAAAGAGGTAGAACACCCTCCAGCAACAGTGGAAACACTAACAAGGATTATTTATCATAAGTAAAAGACATTCAAAATGGCATGGCAAAGCACAATAGCCCCTAGTTGTGCAGGGACTGGGTTACCTAATTATGCAATTCATATTGGAGACAAATTGTATCTTATAAAACTCATGACATGTTAAATACTCAATTCTGAACTGCAAAATGCCCAAAGTTTTTAATTAGAAATGCAGCTGTGTCAATTAGATACAGCACATAGTATTTACAATTTCTGGCAGTACAACTGAGGAAAAAAAACCTGGAAATATAAGATTGTCCATGTGAAAGTTAAACCAGCTAATAACTTGTGTACTTGTGTGGCCTGCAATTTATCTTCAATTTAAAAGGTAGAATAAAAACAAAACTAAAACAACCCAAAACCTTTCAGACATTCTTGCATGCAATCACTTTCTTTATTCACTTAGCATTCAGATTACTTAATACTCTTCATAGCTTGTTTAGGTAATTTTTATATATACGTATAAAGCAAACAATAACATTTCCAGGTTGGTTGATCTGTTATTTTGGTTCAGCAGTGAACCTGTGAATTTAGATCTTTCTTCAAACTCTCACCTTCTCGCCAGAAAGGCAAAATGCTTTCACTAAGTCATTTGGAGTTGCTGAAACTTGCATTTGTTGTGACTAATTTCTGCAAACACAGAAGCAGGTCAATTAGCTCAGTTGCCTCAGAAACCTTCAGATGTTCCAACATACAGGATGAGGTATATCCCTAATGTCCCATTTTTTCCCATCAGGTCTGTCTCCTGTTATTGCCCTGGCTCCTGTTCCTCAGTGCCACCATGTGTGTACTCCATGATGCTGTGTTACAGTCTAGGATGACTGTCCATTAATGACATCTTGGAGCAGCTGCAGCTATCATAAAACCCCACAAAAAGCAAACAAACCAAGCAATCTAAAAATTACTCTACTTAGGACTTAAGTTGATGAGTAGTACAGATGTCAGGTTTGACATGTCATTCTGCTTCTCTGAGAAGGGCAAAGAGAGCTGCTGAAGGGTCTGGAGCACAGGTCTTATGAAGAGAGGCTGAGGGAGCTGGGGCTGTTTAGTCGGGAGAAAAGGAGGCTCAGGGGCCTTCTCACTCTCTACAAGTACTTGAGAGCAGGTTGCAGCAAGGTGGGGGTTCATCAACCAAGTAAAAAGCAATAAGACAAGAGGAAGCAGACCCAGGTTGTGCCAGGGGAGGTTTAGATTGGATATTAAGAAAATTTCTTCTCCAGAAGTGTTTATCTACCCTTGGCCAGGTTTCTGCTTTCTTCAGATCTGCTAACCAAGTACTCTGACAGCTGCAGTGCCTCTCCAATTTTATTCCGGAAAGGGATAGAGGAAAAAAACATACATACTTCTCTTCCTAACTACTGACTGGATGGTGATGCTGCTCAGATCTGCCAATGGTGATGATCTGAGGTAGGGCTGGTATGCTGCCTCTAATTTATTTTGGCCATCTGCTTTTCCTCCTTCTAGCTGGTGCATGTTAAGAGAGAAAATATTCTTAAAGAGCATTTAAGATGAGGATTCTCCTGGACTCACTAAAAGCAGATTGAAATGTAGTTTTTTTCTCATTGGGCAGATCGGCCTGTATCTCAGCAACCATTTCATATTTGGCAAGACTGTTCCTTTTACATAAAGTGGTTACATGTACTAAGGTTGTTATTGGTATGAAGGATGCATTAGTAAAAGTGAGAAAAGATCTTTTTTAGCAGGTTCTGCACACTTGTAAAATATTTATGTTGTAGCCTGCATATACTGCAGTTTCTTTGTAAACATTGAGCTTTATGTGTCTTACTAATGCTCGGGAGATATAAAGGGTATTCAAACAGGGGCCCTGAACAGGGATTTGTGTGCTCTGATCCTTCACTCTGAAACAATAGCCTTAAGTTTTGACCATTGTCTTCTGTTATCATCTCAGGGGACACCTTGGGAAAGGTGTCTGGAACCTAATCTGCAGTACTTTTTTGACCCTAACACCATGGGTTTGTTCAGGGGGAACTAATTTTTTTAAAGCCTGAACTCTCATCTGAGAAAATTTCACAACCATGAAAAAGTCTGCCTTCTGAGCCACTGCCACTTTGCAGATTGCAGGAGTGGGAGACAGCTAAACATTGTCAAAGTAAAAATAGACCATGTAATTCTTGTTTTCCCTGCATTTCCTGGGTGGGATGCACATTTCCTAAGGTGACCAGCTGGCAGTGCAGGCTAAACTGACCATCTAAACAACCTGTGTGAAGAGAGGAACATCCACACAGGTGACTTGGTTTGCTCTCAGAGGTGCTTCTCTTTCTCTACCAGCTTCAGATGAGAGTCTAATAACTACCTTAGACTAAGATTTAAGGTGGTAAAGCAAACTAACACAAATTATACTTTCAAACAGTTTTTTTCTAGTGAGACTGATGTTGGATTTTTCAAGCAGTATCAGAAAAATCTCTTCATTCAAGTAGATAAACACAATTTAGTCTTTATTCATTTTGTATCATGAATATGCTTTTTTATAATATAATCAGCCTTTTTTGATGAAGTAAAACCTAACCACCTGTCAGTATTTTGCTGTATTGTTTTCAAATGTCATTTTTCCCAATAGTAATCTTAGTTAAAATGCCTTGTAGTAATGCCTACACTCTCCTAGTAGATATGATATGAAATTTCAGTAGCACGCAGTATTTCTCATTGACACCATATTTGCATTTCTTTTTTATAATATTCCTCAAAGAATTATGGATTGTTTTGTCTTTATCATTTTACAGGACACTGGTAATAATATATGGATTCAGTTGGAGATAGAGTATCGTACAAGTATTGGACAAAATATTTACCTAGCAAACAGCCTTGCTGGTAAGTCATTGTATTCCTCTCTTTTGCCACATTTCATGTCCAGCAATGTGAAAAAAGGTTATATCCTGTTTAATTCTATGTTTAGGAAAAAAAAAACCCAAACAAAATAGGAAAAAAAATTAAATGCTTTAAATATTTGCAGTTCCCTTTCCCAAATAGCTTCAGTACTACTATACCCTATTTCCTCCCTCCCTCAGAGAAATATTTTCAGTTTCCACTTTGTGCCATCGTGTACCATGAGGCTTTGTAGGTTGTTTTACCTACAGGTATTCCCCCATCAGAAATGCCCCAAGTTCAGTTTCACAGGCTGATGCAAGAGTCATAAAGCTTCTTGCTATTTTTTTAATGCTTTCTTTATTGTTATTTATTTTGTTTGGTGTTTTGGTTTTTGGGTTTTGGGGTTTTTTTGTAATTTTTTGATTGGTCTAGTTTTATTCACTGTAGATATTGTGCTTTTGGGTTCTTTTTGATGCTAAAGAGTGTTTGCGGGGCTATAAACATCAGTGCTGTTTTTATTTGTACCTGATTAATATACGTCAGATACTAAAAGTATGTAAGTAGAGAGTATTTAGCAAATCACATATTTAAAAGGTTAGTTATAAGGTTACTAGCTAAAACCACCCAACCTATAGTCCTATTGGTACCTCTAGTTTATTGTATGATGTTGAGGGAGTAATTTCTGAAGAGCAGGAACAGTGTTTCTGTGAGGAGATACAGTAATGCATGTACAGAAGTATTTGAAAATAATTACTCTTCTTTACACAACTGGAGAACTCACTAGGTGGCTGTTAATAATGACTTCATTAGGCCTGATAAAACCTATTTTTTCTTAAAATATTACCAAAAATGTATAATAGAAAATATAGCTTTTTGTTCCAAATCAATTTGCTTTAACTCTTGCATTTTCAATACTGGCTGCAATGCTGATTGCTACTTCTATCCATTGGGTGTAAGATCTGCACTTGAAATGCTTTTAGTGCTGAGATTTTGTATCAAAAATGTGGAAAAGAGACCAAAGGTGAAATCACCCTGTTTGAGTTGCTAGGTTTCTGTATAAAGATACACGTTCTAGAGACTGATGAAATACAAAGGATATTTTATTTGTTGTAAGCCACAATGACTGAAATACGTGAATCTTTGAAATGCCTCGAGTTGAGAACAAGTAGGTCTTCTCTGTTAAGTCTTTATCAGGAAGAAAGAAAATACCTTGGAAAAGTATTAGTGTTGTATTTTCACATATTACCTCTATATGTACCAGGAGGAGGGAACAAAAATCTGTCCTTGGCAGGAGGGGGATTATTTCTACAGATAGTGTTCAAAACTCAGCTGGACAAATCCCAAAGCAACCTCATCTGGTTAGACTTTCTTTTGAAGTAAGCATGGACCAGACATCCAGAGGTCCCTTCCAACCTAACTTATTTTAAAGGTCTGGGGTTCTGTGTAGTTAGGTTGAGATGTGTGGTGATCAGAAAACTGTTTTATGATATACACACACCAAGGTACTTTACTTAATCTTCAAGAGAAATTACATGATTTAATATTCAGTGGATGAGAGCGACCTAACTCTAAAGATGCTGAGGGAACCTTCAGAGCCAGAAAAGAGGAAGTAGGATTTCTTTAGTAAGGTTAGGATCCAACTGCGGGAGAAAATTAGGTACCTAATACCATAGATGTGCACATAATTTGTCCTGTGGTTTTAAGATTTTCTTTTAAATGCATTTGTTTTAGAGTAGGACTTGCTCTCAGAACTCTGTATGATCACTGACTGCTTTGATCACTGGAGGGCACAGATTTTTACATGCTGAGCAAAACTTAAGCTCACTTGGGGAACCAGGACTGATTTTACAGAGGGAACTCTGTCCAGTCTGCCTAGCAGGGGGCCATAAAACACCACAGGGGAATATGAGTGAAGAATACTATGTTTCTGTATAAAGGAAAAATGTCATTTTGCAGTGTGGATAAAGGTACAGCCTGCAAAATGCAAAACAAACCACCTGCTATGCTCTGTTTGGTATTGGTACAACCTCAGGAATATCCATGATGGGACACTTAAAATAAAGCTATGCACCAGCTGGACATAGATCTCTGAGGAGAAACAAGGATGAGTATGAGAGGTTCATAAGAAAGAATGAAAAGAAAGGGTGAATTGCTTGAGCTGATTTACAGTGGTGAGCTTCAAATAAATGATAGACTTATAAAAAAAGAAATAAATGCTTTATTCTCCCCATTAAATTCATACTGCAGAGAGAAAAATGTTGGGAAATTAAACTGAAGTCAATTCAGGGCGGGTAGCAGTAGAGGGCTTGGACAGATTGGGAAAATATAGTGCTGGAATACCCTGCTTGGATATATTGTGGAGGACTTTCAGAATAGGTTGAAGAATTTTCAGTCACATGTAACCAATCCTCACTGTGATATAGGATGAAGTCCATCTCCTGTGGTCTTTCCCAGCCTTATTTGTCTCTAAAACATTGCCCCTGAATCCAGAGCAAAAATTACCAGATGCTCTTTCTCAAGGAAACAGTTGTGTAGAAAGGGTGGTGGGAGGAAGGGAGGCTGTGGATAAACTCACCTCTCTGTTGGGCATTACTTTGGCCAATCAATGCAACCTTCACCTGGTGAAATCTGCATTGTCTATCTTAGGAGTAAACAGCACCAACTTGGGCTTGGTGGAAGCTGAATCCCTGACAGGAGACTCTCGTTTACAATCATCTCAAGCTGCACTCTCAATGTGTAGAGAAACATAAAGAAGATACCTGGTTGTCCTGTCTGCTTTAAAAGGGTGTGGCTTATATACCCTATCTGAAACCAACACCCGTTTAAAGCAAACAGGGCAACCATACGTTATCATATCACTGTGACGTATCTACTGATTTAGGTTATAGATTGGTGCTTTTAGCAGCAACCATTGCCATACTGGGGATCTGAAGGCTTCTAAATACAGCACAAAGTAGCTGTGATGGACATACACAGCGGCTGTACCACACACATGGGCAGAATATCCTTTGGGATGCACAGGAAATTGGTACTGTGGCTGGAAGTGAAATTATGATGAACTCAATAGATAATTACAAGAAGTAACAGCTCTGTTTCCAAATACTAGGAATCCTAATCCTTTTAGCAAATAATCATGCTGTTTATACGCCTTACAATTAGGTGCATGAACTGGCAGATGAGACACTTCTCTGTAGATCTCAACTGTATAGAAATATAAGTAGTTATAACAGTTCTATTCTGTGTAAGTAGTAAAATCTGAACTCTTTTGAAAAGGGCTCTTTAGAACTGAGCTCCAGCTTTTCACGTTTTGTGCTCTTTATCTGCACTTCACCAGCTTGAATAATACCAATTAGAGCTGCTGCTATACAGTCACCATTTAATTTTCTTCTCATGCCTTAACATACTCATAAATTTGGGTGTTGACTGTTCTGCTGGATTGTTTGAAAAAGAAAAAATCAATTTAAGATAAAAACAAGTGTTCTTTTTGTCTGCAAAAATTTCTTGCCTTAATACCCTTGATACTTACCCAGCACAGGTGCTCTACAATGTAATTATTGGAAACAGGTGGGAATAAAACACAGAAATAGGACTGGCAACCTCGAAAATATTGCCATTGCATTAGGTAAAGGCAGTTTTAATATTGTACATGTATCATATTCCAAACTTTCACTCTCGGATGACCCAAACTGTGGCAGTAGTACAGCAAAAGACAACAAAATTGCTAATATCCACTCAAAAACCTTTTATTGAGTTGCAAATTATTGTAGAGTCAAGTTAGAAGTAGAGATTCGCTCTGCAGAAATCACAAGCAGCCACACCCAAAAAAATTCCAGGGCTGAATCCACTGACCAAAAATGTTTTCATCATTTCCATTTCCTTATGGGTTAAATAATAATAAATATTGAAAAGAGAGACTCCAGCTGCAGCTGGAGCATTTACAGTAAATAGTTAAATATAACCCACAGCAGAGTCTGGGAGTTCTCTCCAATACTTGAATACTGCAAGCTGGTTCCTATTTTATAGGAGACTCCAGGTCAAGGAGAAGTAATTAATCCTGCTTTTGATTGAGAAAAATTTGAAGTTTATCCCTGGAAACATTTAAAAATGCAGTTTTACTTTAGAAAAGTTACATTCATCATCACTGCTGGTTTTCTGACATATATGAACATTTTCTGTCTGTCAATTAACAGTTTCTTTCTCCAGTCCCTTCAGTACCCAAAGGGAGCCTAAAAGAAACATGGAAAGGGACTTTTTGCAAGAGCACATAGTGAGAACATAGGGGCAATGGATTCAAACTGAAAGAGAGTAGGTTTAGATTAGATATTGGGAAGAAATTCTTGCCAATGTGTGTGGTGAGGCACTGGCACAGGTTGCCCAGAGAAGCTGTGGGTGCTCCATCCCTGGCAGTGTTCAAGGCCAGGCTGAATGGAGCTCCGAACAACCTGGTCTGGTGGAAGGTGTCCCTGCCATGGCAGGGGAACTGGAACAAGATGATCTTTGTAGGTCCCTTCCAGAACAGGCCATTTTATGGTTCTATGATTCTAAATTTTGCTCAAGTAGATAAAGTGTGCTGACTGTATCAATGCTGGGATTCAAAGCCGAGCAGTAAGATGGTTCAGTAATAGAGTTACACCTTTTTTTTCCAAAGAAATGTTTCTTGTTCCTTCTGCCTCTTACCAGCTTCATGGTTACTTGCAAAAGTCCAGAACATTAAAGAGTTTTCATTCAGCTTGGAGGAAACTGGGCTTTTTTATATTTTGGTGGATTTTTTTTCTTTTTGCCAAGTAGTAGTGAAGTTAACTGTTCTTGGATGTGTGTTATTTATTTTAAAAGTCTAAACTTTTGTTGGTCTTGTTAATCACATTGGTCTTGTTAGTCTAAGATGATGGGTGTATGGTACAATTACAGAATGCCTGCTTTTCTAAAGGTGTGTTTTAATTTGTGTTTGTGTCTTCTTGAAAATAAAAGGTTCATTCTGCCAGAAGCAATACAGCTATTAACCAAATACCTTCCAAGAGAGTCTGGGAAGTTATATGTAAGGTGATAGCCTGTAAATTTCTTGACTCTCTTGAAAAAAAATGGTCAGTTTTTGCCAGAGTTGCAAGAAATTGGAGCATTCCTTAAAGAAGAAGTGAAATAACACAGGTTTTGTGTGTCTGCTCAGTGTTTTGCCTGTTTCAACCCTGTAGGAAGAAAAGGTAACCAAAGGAAAACTAATTGTATTACACAGTGGTTCACATCCATGCAAATGTTCAGAAGAAACTCTGACTCCTCAGAATTCATGCAAGATGATGTTGTTTTAAATAATACTATTTTGTGGAGCATACTCTACGGTTTGGTAATCTAAGAAGAAGAAGATTTCAGTCAATGCACATGCCTTCTCCATCTCCTCCTGGAGATCCTCTACCCAGAATTAGGGCAAGGAAACAAAACACAACAGAAACTTACTTTAGATTAGATTTTATCCTCCTGGGAAAAGACATATATTCTAAAGTGGTGGACTTAATACAGGAAATCAGAAGGATGTGCAGAAACTTACAAAAAAAGAGTAAAGTGAGTTAGTGGTGTGTTTTCATGTGTTATTCTAGAAGTCTGTAGGTATTAGCTAAGATTTTAGGTTAGTTTCTAAGTAAGGATGGCTCAATCTAACAAGACATCTGTTTCTGAGACTAAAAAGCCAACAACTGCATGATTGCACAGATAGCAATCTTCATTTAATAGAGATCCATGATTCAAAGAGATATGTGACTTAAAATCTGCTAGGGAGCACGAAGCAATTAATAGTTGGAACTTTTTATAGCACCTTTTATCCAAGGATCTCAAAACACTTTACTGGCTTTAATTAGGCCTCACACTATGCTGTATCTGCCTGGAATAGAGAAATGTTATTTTTCAATTCTGCATACAGAGGAACATGAGACACAGACGTTAAATTTCTTGACAATGATCATGTAGAAGAGAACAGTAATGATAGGAATAAATCCCAAATCTCCTGCCTTTCAGCCCCCTGTTCTATCCATTAGCCAAGTTCCTTTCCTCTGCATTAAACTCAAGGCTTTTTCTTATCTGTTCTGTAACGTGTGATTTTGACTACAGGATCAAAGTCCAGGCAATTAGAAAGATTTTCACCCTTTCCAGAAAGGAAAAAAAAAAAATTGAAAAATCAGTGAAAGACCACTTTCTGCTCTCAGGTAGAGGAGAAACACTTACTGTTTACTGCATTGAGAGCTGTGAAAGATATGGAAGAGCAGACTCCAGAGGTAAACATGTTGTCTTTGGAGATAATGAATAAGGGTTTGTGTTTCTGCCTAAGAGGAAGAATAGGTTGGGTTGGGCTTCTTTTGCAGATAATATAAAATGTGAAGAATGCTGCCTGCAGTATGCTCAGGAATTCAGTGTCAGAAAAAAAAAAAATCAGTCTTAAGGCTGTGAAGGAGATAATCTCCTGGGAAAAGATAATAAGGAATCATCTCACCCAGGTATAGCCCCTGTAGCTGGGAAGTGTTGCATAAGAGACACAGGCATCTGTACTCATGCAAACTCTTAAATGCTAGTCCTTGGCAGGCAGCAGGGGGAAGAAAGGTCAATATGCTTAAATTAGCAGATAATAGAGTTAATTCTGTTGTTCTGTTTCTAATAGCAACTTCAGTGAGGATCTTGGATAGATAATATGATTTGTTTCTTGTAGGTTAAGGTACAGTTTGAAAATGGTAGGAAAAGGGAAATAAGCAAAATAACTAGGCTAACTGTAGGAGCCTGAATTGAATCTGTGTTGCTCTCACAGAAACCTAATTTAAAGAGCCTGAATTTTTTATTTGTAGGATTGGTTTCTCATCAGATGCTGATAATGACTACTGGTAAGAGAGAAAGAACTCAGTTCAGCCCTTATATAGAGAAAATCATGTGGTTCATGAAAACTTGATTCATTTGCCTTGCTAAAGACATCTCTAGGCTTATCTTTACATCAAAGCTTGGAATTGTGAATCCATTGGTTTTTCCCTGTAACTGACTCAATAATTTCACCTTCATAAGCCACAGTAAACACCAGCGCTGGCCAACCAGTGCAAATATTTTTTTACCATTTTTTCAGCACCAGGAGATCCTAAGAAGTTGATGTATCATGGGAAGAAATGTTCAGTCAAGTAATGAGCTTAGAATAAATAATGAAACACCTCCATTGATTGAAGTGTCCACAATCCAAGTGATCCAAAGAACAATTGTCCAGCCAGGTTATAGCAATGTTTCCTAGGCAAAACAAGCCAGCACATCCTCATTTCAGAGGGGATGCTGTGCTGTGAACTAATCCACAGAGGTTTGTTTCCACAGATTATTTGCCAAATTTTCCTTGTTAATAAGCTAAAATACCAAAGGTAGAGGTTAGGAAATAAGAAACTGCTTGCATTGCACTTAGACACAGGAAAAGACGGCACTGAAGTTCTTTCACTGTTCACACTTCACAAAATTTGCCACATATAGACTTGACTTTTAAATAAATAACCAGTCTTTGCAGTTCTCATCATAGATTCTAAAGAGGCAGATGCAGCCATTGCAAATGATTTTGCTCTGTGTTACATTTGTCAAAAGCTGTCAGAATGTAGTGAAAAGGTGTTTATACAGAGTAATGTGCTGCTTGAACTCCTGTATGTCTCTTAGGCTGGAGATTTTTGATTGCTGATTTGTAAGAAAGGACGAGTTCCAAATGAGCCTGTTATTTTCTGGCTTTGCTAATTTATATATGGTTCACTTCTACATATTTACATGTCTGCAAATTACAGTCAACACTGAAGCCTGAAAGAGGAATTGAATCAGATAGGAAAAGACCAATCTGCTTCACACTGAGCCACAGTTGTGTAGTTAGATAGCAGGAATTGTGTACAAAATAACCATTATTTTCCCCATAATTTTGCATGCCTTTAATCATGTCTAAAATAACTTTGTTTAAAAATGCAGTTTGTGTCAAGGTTGGAGAAAAAGTGGGGGATTTGGCCATATGCTAAACTAACAAAATTTACAAAAAATTTTCATACACACATACAAGTGTGTGATTCTACTATCTTTTACAGTGTGCTTATGTTCCATTCATAAAGCTTACCTGACCATAAGAAAAAAAAATCAGAACCAAATCAAGGCTGTTGAGTTCTATATAATGCACAAATTTAAGGCGAACATTTCAAAAAACAGTATATTACAGTATTTTCATGCATATCAGGAAATACTATACTTGTCTGGAAAAAAGAAAAGAAAGTTACCTCCTATTGAACAGGCATGTGTTGGTCCTGTTGCTGACTAAATGAATCTTATAGCCAGCATAATATTACAGGTTCAATTAATTCTAGTTTTGAGTGAATATTATTAGCTGAAAATTATTTAAGAGTACCATAAGGTAGTGGCAGGCAAACATGGAAAGAAGAAAACAATTGTCAGGAAGAAAGAGAGTTCTTAATATAATTTTTGTCAAGCTGGTTTAGTTACATTCATGAACATACTAAGTAAGGAATGAACTGATGACAGAAAATTATACCTTCAAGACCATATATGAACTAGTTTTCATTGGTGTGAAAAGTGTTAAATACGCACCAATGCCTAAAACTAGTCTTTCTTATGTTTTTTAGAATGAAGTATAAAAATGGAGATTCAAAAAAAAAGTTACTAGGAGTTGAACCTGCTAACATAAATTTTTCTCTTTTAAAACTGGGAGAACAGTGAGAAAATTGCATTTGTCTTTTGATAACTTCCAAAGACACTACTCAATTGTCCTAATTCTTCTGAGAAAACCTTGACCATGTTGCAGGGGCAGAAAGGTCTCAGGAGCCCCTGAACTGCAAATTACTAGAGATTAGCAGTTAACTGAGGGATGAGTTCAAAATGTTGGATGGATCTGCTCTATTTTTATACCTCTGCTCTAACAATGGCATGATGAACACTCATTCTCCACTGGAGATACTAAGACTGCCTTCCATTTGAAGCACTCACAATTCACCTAATTTCCTTTGCCATTAGAAGAAATTGGCAAAGATCACATTCTGCAAAACTTTCATTTTATAAATAAATTTCAGAGAGAGAATTATTTTATGCCATAAGCATAGGTCAGAATTCTCTAAGTAGATTTGGTTTGAATTTTAGGCTTTGAAATGCAAACTGTATGCTGGACATGAAAAATATAGTGTATCTTCCCAAAATGACAAACTTTATTTTATTCTGCTGGTTTTCACTTGAGTAGAGTTAATTTTCTCCAGAGTAGCTGGTATGGGGCTAAGTTCTGAATTTGTGCAGGAAACAGTGTTGATAACACAGGGATGGTTTTGTTATTTCTGAGCAGTGCACGCACAGAGCCAAGGCCTTTTCTGCTCCTCACCCCACCCCACCAGTGAGGGGCCTGGCGGTGCACAAGGAGTTGGGAGGGGACACAGCTGGGACAGCTGACCCTGACTGACCAAAGGGATATTCCACACCATATGCTGTCATGCTCAGCAATCAATGAGGGGGAGACTGGCCAAGGGGCTGCTGCTTGGGGACTGCTTGGAAATTGGTCAGCTGGTGGTGAGCAATGATTTTCATTTGCATCACTTGCCTTTCTCTGTTCTTTTCATTTTCATTAGAGTAACGGTACTGATAGTAGCAGTAGTACTAATAGAAACAGTACCAGTAGAAGCAGCAGTAGTAGTAATAGAAGTAATATTTTATTTTAATTCAGCTATTAATCTGTTCTTATCTCAATGTGTGAGTTTTCGTATCTGTACCATTTGAATTCTCTTTCCCCATTCTGCTGGGATGGGAAGTGAGCAAGTGGCTGTATGGTGCTTAGTTGCTGGCTGGGCTTAAGCCATGAGAGTGCTTTTTGACACCCGATGTGAATCTAAAAGGGTTTGATTTAATAACAGATTGACCAGAGTGTATTAGAAGGCATTTATATCTGTTCACAGTTTTGGGTCACAATATTGATCCTTCTGTTCTTGTTATTATTTTATCTGATCTGTACCCTGCCCTTTTTCTTGCTGTACAAGTTAAAAGCTGGTGTTGGCTTTGCAGTTTGCTGTACTCTGTAGTGATTAGTGATGTTTTGCTGGGGAGATTTGCTATTAAAACGCAGACCTTGAGCTTAATCTGATATTTAGTCTCTGTACTGTAGTACCATTTCATGGAGACAATGAACAATTATGCCTTTTCCAAATTTGTTGGGGTTTTTTGGGTTCCTTTGGTTTTTGTTGGGTTTGCTTGTTTGATTGTTTTGGCTTTGTTTTTTTTGTTTTTGTTTGGATTTTGTGGGGTTGTTCAGTTTGGTTTGGTTCGGTTCAGTTCGGTTTGGTTCGGTTTGGTTTGGTTTGGTTTGGTTTGGTTTGGTTTGGTTTTTTTTGTGGAGGCAAGACTGAATGACACCTTTGCTACCTTCTTCTATGAATGTCACAATAACTTCTCAGTATCTTGAACAACTGAGAATAGTTAGAATACTTCTATTGATATTTCTTAGGAATACTGCTTTGGTTTTGCCTAAAGTTAACAAGCAATTTAGGAAAATCACCCAGTCCTTGTAAGAGTATGGTGATGGGTGGCACAATGTGTGGGAGAAAATGGGTAGGAGTCGCAAAGGTGACCTGAAATCTTCTGAAACTTCACTCCCAAAGGCTACAGGATCCAGACAAAGTGATAGAACATTTGCAAAAGATGCCGTGCATATTCCAAAGAGGCACAACCCCACTCAATATGATGCATCACCCTCAGTGAGAAGAGAGGGAAAAAAACCCCACAATCAGCAGGACTATACTAGACACTGGATCAGTCACCTCTATAATTAAAAGGAAGAAATGGAATCACAGAATGGGTCAGGTTAGAAGGAACCACAGTGAGATCATGTGATCCAACCTCCCTGCTCAAGCAAAACCTGGAAGATCTCCTGTGAGGGAGAAGAGGAAGTCAACTTGTTTAGTAAGATATAAAGAAGATTTTCTTAAGAGGAAGAAGGAGAAAGGACCAAAAGACACAGCCAGTTATGCAGAAAAGCAGTAACAAGAACAAGACTGAAATCATAAATGTAACAGCAACTACCTCATCCCTTTCTCTAAGTGAGCCTTGAGATACGTGAAATGTTAGTTGCTGATGATGGAATACTGGGGCCACGAGTCAGGAATTAGAGCATGAGGAAATCTGGCAGCTGGGATCACTTGATAAGGATAAAGCCATTGACAAAGGCAAAATAACAGCTCTGTCTTGACCAATTCACAGAAGATAAACACAAGGTTTAAGTGTTGTGGGTTTCTGGAAAAAGCACATTCCAAATTACAGTCAGATCATAAGTTTTCTCTATGGAGTGACCCAGAAGCATGACTTTGAATGGGCCCCTGAGCAGCAGCAAGCCTTATAAAAAATCAAATTGGAGATAGCTGTGCAATAGTACTTGGGACAGTCCAGACAAGAGAAAGCATGAAAAATGTGCTTTGTGCCTCAGTCAAGGATAACAGACCCACCTGGATCCTCTGGCAGAAAATGCCTGGAGAGACTGAAGGTCAGCTGGTAGGGTTTTGGTCCAGGGGTATGAGGGATCTGAAGGCTGTTTGTTATCTTTCTTTTTATCACTACTAGTAGTATTATAGTAGTATTATTATAGTAGTAGTAGTAGTAGTAGTAGTAGTAGTAGTAGTAGTAGTAGTAGTAGTAGTAGTAGTAGTGGTAGTGGTAGTATTCAACTGTTCTTATATCAACCCATGAGTTTTCTCAATTTGCCCTTTGAATCCTCTTCCCCTGTCCTGCTGCAGTGAGGAGTGAGCAAACAGCTGTGTGGCGCTTAGTTGCAGACTAGAGCTGTACCACAAAATTCATACATACAATAAACCTGCAGAAAGTCTGAAAAATAATCTTTACCAAACACATCTATGTTTTATATTTTGTCTTCTATCATTATAATAATGTGGGCCTTTTCAGTTTCCCAGGTAGCTAAAATACACTACTTTGTGCAGTGATTGCATTTGAATAAATTGTTTTAAGGTTGATAGTATTTTTTGCTGTTACTCTAGGTCCTCTGACAGAGGATGATGAATAACATTGTTAAAGGGAATTTCATGATGAACAACCTCTTCAGAGTTTCTGTTATTTTTTCCTATCTTTAATGGGTGTGTTGCTGCTTGTAATTTAACTCCCTATAGGGATGGGACCCAGATACATAAACTTCATTCCACATTTCTAACTTCTTTCGAGAAAGAAGCAAGTGTATACCTAGGGAATGAATTTAACTGTGATCTACAGGTCGGAGGGCAGACACCAGGACCAGAAATGATATTGTAGATGAAGCCTACATAACTGAACACAAGACCCCACCTTCAAGATAGCCACTGCTCAGTTAAAATGATTTTTCTAAAAATGTGAAACTCATAAAATTCAATGCAATCTTCCATCTTGGACTGTTTTAATTTCACTGGGATCATCAAAGCAAATTTTGGCAAGTTCTAATCTCTTGCAAACTCTTGCTGAATGTTCGGTTAAATCTGTCTTTAGGGAATCATTAACACATAATGATTATTGTATTGTTGTGAAGAGGCATAACTTCTAGTATCAATTTAAGTTTTCACACACTCACATTCTAAAGCAGAAGCAAGCAGTTATTCAGAGGATTTATATGTACATTTCTATGCCCCTAAAACAATGGGATTTAGTTTTGCATTATTTTTTGATGCCAAAATCCAGAACATTTCTTAAGCCAAAACCTCAAATATATTTAGGCTCCCAGTTCCAACTGAAGGACCTGAAATCTTAGTTCCAGAGAGGGCTCTGTAGTCCCTTCAATGCAAGAAGAACAATCTTGGGTAGTAGATCATGTACAAGTAACAGAACAGGTGGGCTGAAAGCAATTCCATTGTAGGAAATTAGAGTTAATAAAGCATAAATCTCCTCTATCCTTTGTAGAAGTTGGACTGGACAGTTAAGGAGCTGCTAGTGCACATCTGCCTGCTCTGTGCTTCATATTTCTGCAACGAATATCAGTGAAATAGAAATATGATGAGAAGATAATTTCCTGAGGACTGGAACTGGATGTCCCCAAAGCTTGAAGAACTACAGAGTTTGCTACCAAACTTATGATATCCACATACAGTAACAGTCTCAGGTTCCCATCAGTCCTAGCCATAATTTATTCATTTCTTAATTTCTTGAGCATGATAGAAAGATGGGATGGCCTAGGTTCTGAAACTGCTATTTCCCAAAGGAAAACATACCACATCAGTTCAGAAAAGAACAGGTATGGCAAGAACAGCCTTCCACTACCTAAAAGAGACATATAAGGAACACTGGAGAGGGATTTTTGGTGATAGGACAAGGGGGAATGGTTTTAAGCTGAAAGAGGGTAGATTTAGATTACATATCAGGTAATTCTTTACTATGGTGGTGCTGAAGCACTGGCACAGGTTGTCCATAGAAGTTGTGGGTGCCCCTCCCTGGAAATGTTCAAGGCAAGGCTGGATGGGCTCTCAACATCCTGGTCTAATGGAAAAAATCCTTGCTTATAGCAGCAGGGTTGGAACTGGATGATCTGTAAGGTCCCTTCCAGGCAAAACCATCCTGTGACTCTGTGATTCTATGAAAATTGTCAAATACAATTGGGTATATAATTACAACAGATATTCATAACAGACACCCACTAGCAATAAATTAAACCTAAAATGTCACTTATAATGCAGTCTGTTTGTGTTATCCAGAAGCAGTCCTTTCTAATAGTGTGACCGTATGATACAGCATTGTCCTCTTTGTCATGTGTTCACTGAACATATCAGCTCATTTAGCTCATACAAACTCTCTGTTTATTCATTCCTTTGAAGCTTCAGTAGCACATGCAGCTGTTACATATGTTCGAAATGTGATGAAAGTATAAGGCATTCTTGATAGAAGTAAAAGCATGATTAAAGAGGTGGTGCAGTAACTGTCAGTCACATTTTGTGAAGTCATTATCCTGTTGCAGACCTCTGTTTAGGAGGCCTATCTCTCGTTACCAAAATATACATAGCTATAATTATCTGAGAAAAAAAAAAAAAAGGAGTTGTTTTGTCTTTTGACTCTAATTTGTGTGTTTGTGTGTATACAGATGTTTGAATACCTGTTTGTCCCTCTCTGGGTCCACTTTCCCTCCTCAAAATGTAGTTGGAAATGCAGGTCTCTAAACCAACCAAACCATTCCTAGGCATGAAATAAATTCTACCAAAAACTTGTCCTTAAATCAGAATTATATGACCATTTGTCATATATTTTGGTTATTCCAGATCATGACTGTAATAAGGAAAAAAATTTTAAAATCTCAACAACTCAAGAAAATATTTCTTAAAGAATAGTAACAATGACAAAGATGTAGAAAGGCTGTTCATCATGGGTATTTCCTTGAACAGCCACTCTTTGATACAAAGCTATACATCTTTGCCTGCTGCCTTAGGAAGGAGTAAGGGTCAAACCTTAGCTACAGCACCTGCAAAAACTGCATGCCAAAATCTTATCTATTTAAACAAAGGCTGTTAACAAGAAATGTCTACTTTACTACCTTTTATTTTTGTTCAAACTGATTTAGATTCTACCAAAAGTAGGGCAGAAAGGCTGCTCTGCTCTTTCTATAGAAGAAAACATATCTAGCATACTGAATTTATCCATTTGCATTTCTCTGAGAGAGGACTGCAGATGGAAAAGAAGTAATATTTTACATACAAACCTCATAAAATTTCAGACCTCCACAAAGAGCAGCTCAAAATTACAACACTGTGAAAGTCTTATAGCCAAGAAGTTAGAGCCACTTGTGGGGCAAAGTGAAAGGGAGAACTTCTTAGTTACCCCAGTGAATAAAACTTTGACAGGAAACTTCCTTTCTCAACAACTCAATTACTCAAATTATTCAAACCACAAAATAACGAATCAAAGAAGCTATGTTGTTGTCTCTGATGTTAGTGTGAGGAACCTCTGGAGATAACAAAATCCAATCCCTCTGCTTAGAGCAGATTTTTCAGGGGCTGTCTAGTCCAGGCTGGAATATACGCAAGTTTGGAAACCCCACAACTTCTCTGTGTAACTTGTGTTCAAACATTGTCACAACAAAAATAGTGTTTTCTAGTTTTAAAATGGAATTGTATGTAGAATTGTGTGGAGAACACACCAACCAGTGTTCTCATCCAATCATCACGTTATGAAAAAATATCAGTCTATTTAAGTAGGATTTCACTTTCATAAATTGGTGTAGCCAACCTAAGATTTCTGTAAGGTCTTTGACATGGTCCCCACAACATCTTTCTCTCTAAATTGAAGAGAGAGGGATTTGATAGGTGGACTGTTCAGTGGATGATGGATTGGTTGGATGGTCACATCCAGAGGTTTGTGGTCAACGTCTCAACATCTAGATGAAGATTAGTGACAAGTGACATCCCCTAGGGATCTGTACTGGGCCCAGTAATGTTTAATATCTCCATCAGTGGTATAGACAGTGAGATCACATGGCACCCTCAGGAGTTTGCAAATGATAAATGGCTGAGTTTTGTGGTTGACACCTGAGGGGCAGGATGTCATACACAAGGACTTGGACAACCTTGAGAAGCGGACTCACGGGAACCTTGTGAGGTTTAACAAAGCCAAGTGGAAGGTTCTGCATCTGGGTCAGTGCAATCCCCGGTATTAACATAGGGTGGGGGATGGAAAGCTGGACATGAGCCAACAATGTGCTCTTACAGCCCAAAAAGCCAACTGCAACCTGGGCAGCATCTAAAGAAATGTAGGTCAAAGGATTCTGCTTTCATGAGGCCCCACCTGGAGTACTGTGTCCAGCTCTGAGGTCCTCAGCACAGGAAAGACATGGACTTGGAGCAGATCAGAGGAGGGTCACAAAAATGATCAGAGGGCTGGTGCTCCTCTCCTATGAAGACAGGCTGACAGAGCTGTGGTTGTTCAGCCTGGAGAAAAGACTGCTCTGGCAAGGCATCTCAGTACTTAAAGAGTGTTAGAAAAATGGGGATAGGCTTTTCAGCAAGGCCTCGTGTGACGGTACAAGAGGTAATGGTTAAACTACAAAAGGCTTGGTTTACCCTAAATATAAGGAAGAAGTTTCTACAATGAAGGTGGTGAGGCACTGGAACAGGTTGCCCAGAGAGATGATAGATGCCCCATTCTTGGAAACATCCCAGGTCAGCATGGACTGGGGTCTGAGCAATCTCAGAAGGTGAAAGGTGTCCCACCTTATTGCAGGAGGATTTCGACTAGTTGACCTCTAAATGTCCCTTCCAACATTACCATTCTATGATTCTATGATATCGTGAACTGTTTTATCTGAGAAGTTTGAGCAATTTACAGAAGGAATTATCGAGCAGCCTGATTGAGTAGGAGAAAAAACCCAAAAAACCAAAGATAATCCAGTCCCATTTCTTATGCTTTTGAGGAGAATTGATCAAATCCTTCACTGAAGACAATACGACTTTCAGCAGTTCCCTGAAGATTTTGGTATCCTTCTTGTAGGATGTCCTGTCAGTTGATCTAAGGAATATAGCATGAATAGACCATTCACTAAATTCACGCAATAATTCTTGCAAGATAAAGATATTTACTAAGAGTTTAGTAGTACCGTCATCAACGTTGCTTTACTGTCTCTGTGGCTTCTTACAGTTTTGAGACCTGGCTATGATTTTGGGATTCACCAGAAGGATAGTTGACTCCCTGAGGTTATGGACTCCTTTTTCTACCCCTGATACATTGCAATAAGGGTTCATAACACAGTAGATACAGGAAAGAGAGGAGTTAGAGAAAAGAACTGGGGGAAGGTTATAATATTTTTTCATTAAAAAGACAGGTCTATACCTCTGATCAAACTTAAGAAAAGTCCTAACTGTCTTATTTGCAGCAAACGAGATCTTTCCATAAGAGTTTATTAGTTTTTATCAGTGGACAGTCACTCAGGCAGCAAAGGTCTGTTGGATCACTCATTAATCTCTTTGATAATGTGGTGTTGTTCCCTAATGTACAGTTATCCACCTTTTGTTCAGTCTACTTTTAAATGTCAAGAAATGGGGTTTATGTTATTCCCCTTTAGAGATTACTCTACACATTAATAGGTCTCAGTCTCTTCCTCTCTTCCTTCATCTTCTTTTCCCACTTCTCCTCTCAATAATCAGCCATTATTTTCCATTTCTCAGTTTTATCCAATAACTCATAGCCATATCCAGTATTACACTAAATTAATTCTTACCTTTTTTTTTTAAAACTAAAACGTTTCAAATAGCTGCAGGCAGCTATCATTTTCCTCTCCACATCTCTATGCAGGCTGCTATTCTTAAAAACCTGTGAAGAGAACACAAATGGGAGAGACATTTAGTGACTATAGATCCCTAGCATTTTATTATTTTTTTAGGTTTCTATGTGTAAACTAGTGTAAATAAGATATGGCTTACGCAAAAAGTGAAAATAGAGATAATGAATTGCTTACTAAGGTGATTTATACAGTAACAATATGAAAAATTGCATTTTGCACATCTTCTGCATAAAATTTTTACGCATCCCATAGAAACCAGCTAATGCTTCTCAGCAATTCTGTCCTGATTTAATCAGCACACACATTCTCAAATGAAGACTTCCTGAACTTTTACCCCTTCTCTTACCACCTACTAATTATAAAATTTAAATTGCTTTGCTTCGAAATCTACTGTTGTCACAAATTTCTTATTCCCCTGGAAAGAAATTAAAATCATTCAGTCTTAGTACATAAAATTCAAAATCAAGTAAGTAGAAAAAACAAACTACTACAATTTTCTCTAAAATGCAAGCAGTTTTAAAATACTCTGCACATGCATATTGCAGTAAATCCTAACCTGCTTTTCTTTCCAATACAGAATGGGATGTATCATTGTAATCGATGGGAGGGTATTCATTTTGCTTGTTTGGTGAGGGTGAAAATAATATTATAAT
>WEKY01036212.1:0-27622 GCA_013390045.1 Picathartes gymnocephalus
TCAGCAGCTGTGGGCTGATCCCTTCCCGTGGCCGGCGATGGTGGCACTCCCTGGGGTGGGGCAGGGGCCCCGGAGAGCCGGGCTGGCCCCAAGGAGCTGCATTCCCGCCCCCCCACCCCAGGAAGGGGGGGGAGCAGGAGCAGCCAGGAGCCGTGGTGGCACTGCCCCGAGAGAGGGAGAAGGGGGCGCTTCTCCTCCCCCTGCCCGGCCAGCTGCGGGCTGGGCGAGGCCGGGGCCTAATTGGCCCGGGCGGAGTAGCAGGCTCCCCTGTCACCTTCTTAGCAGCCCGAAACAAAGAGAGCTAATCTCTAGGTTTCCTCTCTTAAGATGTGAGAACACAGAGGCGTACTCTTTCTCTCAGTGGTTAGACAGCGTGTCTATCTCAGAACTAGCCACTAATTGGCTCTTCAGACATGCAGGAAGCTGCACTTCTCAAGAAATTGTAAGAATCCTGGCAGATGAAAGCTTAAAAGAAGCTATGGCTGCAGGAACTGGTAATAGTCCTTCCAGGTGAAAAAGTTACTCTTTTTCAAACCACTACACCCAGCAATGAGCACTCACGGCCCAGAGAGTCAAACGTGTCCTGGGCTGCATCCAAAGCAGCGTGGGCAGCAGGGACAGGGAGGGGATTCTGCCCCTCTGCTCTGCTCTCGTGAGACCCCACCTGCAGTGCTGCATCCAGCTCTGGGGTCCCAGCACAGGAGGGACATGGACCTTTTGGAGCTAGTCCAGAAGATGCCACCAAGATGGTCAGAGGGATGGAGCACATCTCCTGTGAGGAAAGGCTGAGAGAATTGAGATTATGCAGTCTGGAAAAGAGACCATTTAGGGATGACCTAATTTCTGCATTCCAGTATCTGAAGGGAACCTGCAAGAAAGACAGAGAGGGAGATTTTAGAAGGACACGTAGTAACAGAATAAGGAGTAATGGATCAAAACTAAATAAGAATAAGTTTGAATTAGATATTGGGGAAAAAATTCTTTACTGATCTGGTGCTGAGACTCTGAAACAGGTTGTCCAGAGAAGCTGTGGGTGCCTCATCCCTGGAGATATTCAAGACCAGGCTAGATAAGGGTTCTAAGCAACTTGATCTAGTGAAAAGTAGCTGTGGCCATGGGAGGGAGCTTGGAAATAGATGGTCTTTAAGGTTCCTTCCAACCCAAATTATTCTCTGATTCTCTGATATGATCCCAGCCTTGGATAGAGTAGCTAAGCAGTAGCACTCAGGTTCTCAGTATTCAGTACCTGGAATTACGTGATAATCACCTGTATATATGTGATATGTGTATGTATTTTGTGATTGCCTGTACCTGAAAATTATCAAGACCTTAAGGCCTTATTTCACACCCTCTTTGCACCAGTGACAAATCAATAGGGATCCAGTCTCACTTCTCCAGCTGTCCTGAGTATTTTCAGAAAAGCAAGCAGGAGGCATAAAGTTTACAGTGTTTACCCTCAGCTGGGATTTAGCCATATGTATAAAATACGTAAATAAAATGGTTCAGTTTAAATGTAGAAATTCACAAAAGGAAAAAAAATCTCTCACAACATCCTTTAACAGAGCTCTCATTGTTATTCACAGCCACATGCAAGAGTTTGTTAGGCTCTCCCTGGGTAGTCTTTTATGTGCTTTTTAACTGCATGTCCTAGCTCAGAAGTGTGAGCACTCTACTGCTCGGTAGTCCTTCATGTATTGCAGTCCTATGACTACTCAGATAAGACACACCTCTGATCAAAATTTGGCTGCACAGGTGCTTTCTCTGTAGCAGCATGAGATAAATTTAACACTGACTAAAAGGGTATTTTCAGTAAGCTTGAATCACAATGAAGAAATCACCTCCTGATGGACTTTTGGCCGGCATACTTTGGTAGTGTTTTTTTCTGGTATACAGGGAAAGATATTTATCCCAAGATGACACATATTCCCTTCTCTCTCTCTCTTTTGCTTTATTATGTTTAAATAGAGATGAATTGGGAAAACATTTGTCTTGTGTAGACTGCAGGAATATTAAGAAATCTGTGCCTATTAGCAGCTTTCTTAATCATGCTTGGTTTGCTTGTCATGCACCATTCTCATGGAGAAGATTTCACAGCACACTGTAATACAGCATCTGTATTCTTCGTTATCAGCAAGAGCATCTAAGCTGCTTTCTTTTGCCTCCCTTTCTCCCTTCAGTTTTTTCAGTTATGGTTACAACTGAATAACTAAAACATAAATTGCTGGTTAAAAGCCCCATCAGAAGGGAAGGAAAGCCATGGGAGGTACAGAATTCTGCTTCGGTTGTGCCAAACAATTCATTACTTCATGGTTGTTTGCCATTTTTCAGGCACCAGAGCATTGGCATGACTTCATAGAAACACAGACTAACTCAGGTTGAAAGGGACATTGGGAGCTGATTCAGTTGAACCTCCTGCTCAAAGTAAGGCTACGCTTCAATAAACCCTGTTTGATAAGAGTTTTATTCTGTAGGATCTTGAAAGCCACTGCTGGCACCAAACATTTTCCTAGTGCAAATCCAGGCCGAAAATGTGACTCAAATTCCTTTGTCACCTGAGCTACCTCACTGGAACAAACTAATGTTTATACAAATCTATCTTTTTCTCAATTTCTCTGCTAAAATCTCCCTCTTTGGAAATAGGCACTGGGGGAGAAAGGATGGATTTTTTGTTGTAAAGTGAACAAGTTAGAAGAAAGCCTTCCAAGCAAAGAAGCCCACCAAGTCTTCTGCTATGGAGTTTTCAGAGTGACCCTCTTCCTCTCTCTGTACAACATTCTGCTACAGCAGCATGGTTTTTATGTGATTTGGGTCCTTCTGAAGCACTGTGACATAAAACTGGTTATATGAGAAAATATCTACTTGGAATGGCTGATCAAGTCTCCAGCTGCAGTAATGAAGCAACAACCACCATTGTCTTTCCTGAGCTTTTCCAAGGCCTATTAGTGATTTGAGACAAGAGTCTCACAGACATAACACAAGAGACAGTGTGGCTCTTCCAGATGTGTCAAAAAGGCTTAGACTGGAAGTTTTTTTAAGGAATGAATTATCCCTGTCTAGGTGCTTGCATAGGACCAAACATAGAAGTGTCTGAGATGAGGTGTTGAGTACTACTGAACTGCCAACAGCACATGAAACGGTTAAACTTGTCACTGTGCAGAGATTGTTGCCAGTAAACAGCATGAGTCTTGTTGGATGTACTCTGTGTATAGTGTGTGGAAACACATGGTAATCCATGGTTGTGTAGTCTCAGGGAGCTGCAGGATTTTCCGTCATCAAGTTATACAACAGCAATATTTGAGTTGCTACCCTTCCACCTGGGTGAACATGGCAAACACCCTTTCTATGACCTCCTGCCAGCCCTGTGCTCCCCTGGATAAGCAAGGTTAGTGTATCACTGGATGCACTGCTGACATCAACAACTGTTGTTTCTCCTGAATAGCCTAAGCCAGATGTGAACTATTAGACAGCATTTGGGATTCAGATTCAAAATGATTTTGAGCTTCTTTTCATGCTGAAGGCAGAAATTGAAGATATTAATTGCACTGCTTATAGCTTCAGCCTCTTCATCTGAATGAGATGTTTTGTGATTTCCATAAACCCCAGGAGTATGATGCTTGAAGCTGAAATATATTTCCTGACAGATTGACAAATAGGGCAGATTTTTTTTCTTATTATAGCTATTGGAATTGAAAACACTACCACATAGAGATGGCAAAAAAAGACTCTTTATACATAAGGGTATTGTTTCCAGAAATGCTTTGAAAGATTTTAGCCATTAATATTCCTCCTTTTTGTCCTACACAGGGAAGTTGTTGTTTTAACTGATTATATATTGCATAAAACCCAGTGTAAGTCTTGAAGCCACTGAGGATAGTTTGCATAATGAAAAAGGCTTCATTCTACCATTGTTCAATTCTGTGATAAATCAGAAGAAATTTTACTGCAGTCGTGGTGTCTGATGGGTGCAAGAGAAATCAGAATTGCAGCCAAGTATTTTTTTTAGAGAAGCATTCTGGGAGATACTGACATTACTGTATTTTGGTTGTACACAAATGATTAATGGTAGAATCATATGCCATCTGTTCATGCTAATTATGTGAAATGTTTGCAATAAAACCTAAAACTCAGCGTGTTTGTTAAACTCCTAAAATTCAGACCATTACTGTGGAAGATTTATTAACGCCCATGAATTTTATACCAAAAATTGGGATCCTGCCATGAAAGAATCTAGAACAAGATGGTACATTTTTTGTTGGATCAAAGGAGTTTTAATGTGAGTAGTATTCTTGGTTTTGTGGATTAATCTTGGTTTTGAGCTCTGAGTGAAACTCAACCCAAAATTCAAATAAGAGGAAGCAGGGGTGAACTTTTGCAGAAAAGAAGTAAAAAAAGAGAATGTCCTGGTAAAATCTCTTGATGACTTACTGTGCATTATCAGTGGCTTTACTCAAAGCAATGTATGCGTGGGTATGCCAGTGCATAGGAGGGTGATAGACCAAATCAGAACAGAAGATGAAAGCTGTCAGCTGTCCCTTACCCTTTTCCTGAAATGGCACCTGACAATGAATCTGTCTTCCCAGAGGTGCTGCCCTTTTCTCTTCTTATTGCAATGCAGAAAGACAGTCGGTCCCTGCTACCCAGAAGGAGAGGAGGTTCCCAGCACACGGTACCAGGCAACAAAAGGCTCTCCTAAATATGAGTGCAAATTTACCAGGAAAAGGAGGACTGGGTTCAGGTAACATAATACCTGAATATTTAAAAACATCCTGTCATATTTAAATTAGATTGATGTCCCTTTTCAGAGTAATTTCAAGGATACATAGGTGCTTAAGGACAGCCTTGGTGTTGTCAGCCTTTTCCCAAGGGGAGGGGTAGAGGACCCTGCACTCATCTCAGAGTCTTGCTACTGTTCCTTTTTTTTGCAGCAATGGGCTGCATTAAAGACCAGCAACAAAAAAACCCCAGGAATGGATGGAAACAGAAAATGCAGGGCTGGTATTCTGCTCAGCTGCATGTGGCTGTAAGGGAAAGCAAGGGTTACTGTCACATATGAGATGTAACAGACATATTCAAGTGTTTTGCTTTTGCACATTTCATTCCCTTATTGGAAATGGGATAAAAGTCCTATAACTTTTGTCAGCTAATGAAGAAATGTACTTGGGAGCTGCACAAATTGAATGAATAGGAAGGGCTGTACACCAAAGATCAGAAGCTGGGGTTTTATTCACATCTCTGTTATTTGCCTTTTAGTCTTTTCCATCTTCACAGTGGAGATGATAATGCTTAGCTGCCAACAGAAAATATTTTGTTATCTACAGCTGAAAAGCACTATATGTCTAAATATTATTTCAGTATCGTCTTCCCACCCACTCAGTAAGTAAAATATGTGAGTTATGGAAAGTGATGTGATAATTATTACACAGAGGCTGAGCTTTGAAGTTGAAAGCATGTTATAGCTCATTATATATAATACCTCTCAGACACTATGCCAATGAGCTTGGTATAAAAACTCAATAGAACAGATATTTAGCAGGCTAAAATGGCCACAGATAGAGCAGCACAGTAGCAGTTTCCTTGAATGAACAACATGCGTTAACGTCACGAGCTACTTGGGGTGCAAAGCTTCCCATTACACTTCAAGTTCTGATTACAGTCCATTATAGGGTGCTCCGCTCTCCAGAGCTCCGGGCAATGGAGTGCATTTCACATATGTGGAACTTACAGAAAAAATGAGGTGTATAAGGATGCTGGACCCTCTCACTGCTGAGTTACCAGGAGGGCAAATAGTTAAACATCACTTCCTTTTTTTTTTTTCAGGTTTTAAAACCAATTTCTAATTTTCTTCTAGGTTTTTTCTAAGATGCTTTATAATGCAATTAGAGAGCTCCTGGAGGCACTAATTGGATCATAAAGTGCCTTCTTCATGTTCCAGCTGAGGAGAGAGGAAAAAAGGATCACTTCATGTCCTCTTTGCACCTGCTAAGGTGTTTGTGAAACACCTTACAATTAAATTATAAGCACCTAGAGGAGACTTTAAATTGCATACTAGAGAGCTAGAACCTTAAGTCAGACGGCAGAATTCACAAACTCAAAGCTTACAAAAGCCTTATATCCACCTTCTGGTACTTTTCTACCTCCTGGGGTGGAAAAAGACCTTTGTTTTTCCAGTGCCCTGAGTTCTTAGTATTCCCTCTCAAAACGATGGTCTAAGTATATCCTAAGCTAACTGCAATTTCTTGCTGAGCGTACAATATGTCTTTTCAATACTCTGGCCCAGGAGGGAACCTGACAGCAGGCATAACATGGATGGTTCTTATAATCACTAACAGCTCCTGGGTAGTCATCTCTGAAATGAAACTGCCCAGCCAATGGGAGGAGGTGGGGACTGTGGAGCTTTTATCCTCTATGAAGGCTGGTATGGGGAAATGAGACAATTGTGGTGCTAAATCTGGAAATTGTATGAGAACAGTGCAGGTTGCAGTGACCCTGGAGCAGTGTGAGGGAGAGGAAAGCCAGGGACAGAGGCAATCAGAGTTTCACGAGACTGCTGTGGCACACTGAGGTATTCAGCCTACCATAGTGCAGGTATCAGTTCCCTTCTCATGTTCACAGTCTGCACAGAGGTTTCATACCAGCAGCAGTATGAGAATGGGACTTTGGCAAACAGGCTCTTGTCTCTTCCTGTTTCTGACCCAGTATCAAATCTGGATTTATATTTTAGAGTCCTCTTTGGAAAAGGGTATACAAAGACATCTGAAATCAGTGTACTACTTTAGAATTTTGGTAGCCAGACTGTAATTCAGAGAGTAGAGGGAAAAGTATCTTCTGGGTCTCAGTATACAAATACACAAAACTCTGGCCAATCAAGTTAAGATACTATATCCAACGGCCCAAAGCCCTGGAGAGACATGTCTCACCCACCATTGAGTCAATCTGGTAGAGATAGAGTAACTGCACCTGTTCCTGCATATAGAATTGAACTGGAACTCTTTGATGCCTTGAACTAGTCAGATGTTTCTCCAAACACAGGGTTCCTGACTAGCATGTAGCTTTGACTTTAGTTCATAGAAATAATTAAGGTACACATACATAAATACATTTATGAATTAGAGCCCTATTGCAATTGATGTTCATTAGGCTCCTAAATGCATGTGTGAACCCAGATCTAGGCACCTCTCTTTCTGTTGAGGTAGCTTCTCAACTTCCTGAAGACTGTCAACAGCTTGTTGTTTCTCATGAGATTTTTGTTTCATGGAATTCTCTATGAATGACAATGCAGAGCCCTCAATATTAAGAGGCAAGAATGATGATTTGGTGGGCAGCCTATCTGGATTGGATTTTGAATGTGTGTAAAGTGGGTGAAAATCTCTAGCTGAATGCTAGAACTCTGTTCTTTTCTCTATTCCTGCTCAATAACATATTTTGATATTTTGTTGGTTTGTTGGCTTTTTGTAGCTTTTCTTCAGACTCATGAGATTTCATGGTTGGTTTTACTCTGTCAGTTTTCAACACACATTTTCCTCTCTTCTTATTAAGGAATATAAATAGACTTTGCAGAGTTTGATTTTGCATCTATAACTTTCTGTGAAATTATGTTCACATATTGTTTAACTTGGATCATCCTATTTCCCACATCCTGTGTATTTTTTAAAGGTGGTTATTTAATTATGGTTTGTTCATGTTGACTGTTCTGCTAGTTATACCAATTTACAATATATCATTTATTCTCTTTCTCTATAGAGTGTTTTAATAAGAAACTGTATGCCTTAATGACAACATATATTATCGCTTGTTCTATTAGAAGGTGTCTTCATGCTCTACTCTGCCCATTCTGATATGAGAGTGAGTTGCTGCCTATTAATTCATTTTAGTATATCCAGGAATCCACTTAAATCAATAGCCTAACAGTGGTGTAAACTTCGAGTCACTTCTCCACTGCCGCTGGGCAAAAACCACACCAAAATAGTCATAAAATCAGCTACTGCTTGTAGGCTGACTACACAAACACAAAATTACAAGGATGGTGGCCCCTTCAAGATACACCTAGCTCAGAAAAGCAGGTACCAAATTACTCCTTTCCTGAATCAATAGCCAAAGGAAAAGTTGAAGACCACAAACTAGTCTGTTCCAGTCTCCATTACACAAAAACCTTTGGCTGCATCTTAAAATTTCTAAATAAAATAATGCTTCTTTCCTATTCTTTGTTATCTGGGGTTCTTACTAAAAGGCGCCAAAAAAGCTGAAAGCACTTGGGTTGACAGTATTCTATCAATCACAATTTAAATCAGTGTAAGCTCTCTGGGGCAGAAACCATTATATAGTTCTCTGCTGGCAGTACACTGTATGCAGTAGGAATTGAAAGATGAGGATCCTAAGAGCTACTACCAAAAACTGTCATCATAAGCAAGCCAGCATTACTTAGGAAGAGGCCTGAGTAGCAATTACCAAAGCAATCAGAAGGAAAAAGTGTTGTCTCTCAAGTTCCTGATCCATTTTCATACCTTATTTCCATGCTACTGCTTACACAATAAAGATTTTTACCTTTCACATTCAAGAGATTGTAAATGACCTGTGAAATAAAATGAAGGAATAATACAATGAGATTCATGGCAAGATCTATTTAATTTCTCCCTGATGCTGTAATGATGAAACAATAGATATTGGGGAATTATAATCAGTGGGGTATTCAAATAACCCTGGAGCACTGCTGGGAGTAATTTTTGTTTAAGGCTGTTTTAAAAACATTTATGAGAATAACATTTTAATGAAAATTTCCTTTTCCCATCCACACTTTCAGCTTGTCAGTCAACACAGGAGGATGTTAAGGAAGGAAATACTGAGTATGTTTGCATCAGCTTTACTAAAAAAAAAAAAAAAAAAAACCAAAAAACAACTAACTCAACAAGAAATATATATTAAAAGTCACACATGAAACCTCTGACAATTTATACAACTAACATTTACTTGCAAGAAGAGAAAAGGAATAAGGGGAAATGTGAGTATGTTAGTGTCTCTAATTCTCTAAAATACCATTCAGTGTGACTGGGTACATGGAAAAATGCACAAGCAGAAAGTCCTCAAGTCTACACTAACCTTTGATGCTGAGTCAGACATGAAGAAGTATTTCAGTCCTGACATTCAGTACTAATGACCATACTTACCCACTCATCAACATTTCTCTCTGGAAATCAGCAACTATCTCCCCTGTCATTAACCAGGTCTGTCTAAACCAGAAAATTTATGCATAGGCTGCTTTTCCATGTTATAAAATAGAGAAGGCTGCAGAATGAGTGGGGGAGTTCAGGAGAATGCATTTACTCTGGGCCATGACAGTATCATAACCTTTTGCCTTACATCCTGCCCACCCTGCCCTTCATGTAATTACTTTAGCAAAACCAACAAAAATCAGCACAAAACAATCACTGCTTTACCCTCTGGCTGTTTTAGTGATGGTTTATAGGGAAATGTTTTCTTTTTGCTTGGCAATTTTTTTCAGGGAGACTGAAAAACATCTGAAGTGTTTGTCCTCTCCTGAAGTTGGAAGGAATCTCTATGGTGCATAAAAGACATTCCTTGCCACTCTCTAAATTGCAACTATTGTTTAGCTGAAGTCTATTACTTTGATTTTGGATAATAGAGGGCAGGCAAGCAACTGATGATTAAAGGAGCTAGACATGATTAGAGAAAAAAAAAATCAATAAATGTATAAACAAAAAGAGGTTTTCAGGCTTTAACCAGGTGATTTATTGCACATTTTGTGCTTCCTGTTACATTAAAGTTGTTAATGTAGTCCTACACAACTTGATTACCCTTTACGTTGTCTTCTGGAGTGCTTTGTACAAGAGCAGAAGAAAAAAAATGCCTTGTATATCATATGAATTGAAACAATTTTGCTTAAAGCAAGAAGAAAGAATAGAATTTAATCACAGAAGATGAACACAACATCAAAAACTGAGTATCCACCAAATGATTTCTTGCCTGTTTACTGGGGAGAGGTTTGAAATCAAAACATTATACTCCCTTGAAAAAATTGCAGAGAATGTTATCAAGTTAAATAGGACCTGTGGGCTATAGCCAGCTTTCGCTAAGGCTGAAGGGAAAGTATAATTTGCATTTTGGTGGCAGGAAAGCAAAGAACTAACATCTGTTGTCATTAGACACTAGTGACCCGTTTGCCATGCGTGCACGTGTTTGTTAAGAGTCCTTCCACAATAGTTACGGAAATTACCTTTTGGGTACCTTTGGTTCATAGTTTTGTGTAGCATCGAACAACAGACCACATCAGCTACAGCTTGTTAGAATTATATATATTCTTCCACCTGAAAGAACAGCAAAAACGGGTATTTAAATGGATCACTTAATTCTTTCAGATAAATATCTACTTTCAGTCAAAAAATCACTGCTGACATAAACACTCTTGCTTGTTCCAGGATCTTACTTTGTACCATTCCTTTTGAAGCTCTGTTGAAGACTGCAAGCAGCCGGTGTTATTTCACTAATGTGTAGACTTGTATCATCATATTAATGAAAACAGTTTTCCTCATTTTCGCAGTTGCACACTGTGGAGTAAAGTGCATTCCTAAGGGACAAGGAAATGCTCAGCTGAGTTCATAGCAGATTGGGCTTCTTCCTATATTTGTTATGCAACATTCAAAAGTGAAAGTCCTTAGTGCTTTCCATTTTCAATGTAAAGTCCTTTCTGCCTCAGGTTTGATGTGAAGGTCACAGCTCAGGCTTTATCCCTGTGCCGTGACTGCATTTTCTTTCTCATAGAGCTTTCTGTACATGTTATGGTGGGACAGGAATGGTTTGTTACATTGCCTGAAAAATTTATAATTAGACATGTAACTTTTTGTAGCTAAGATATGCCATGTTGCTACTTATCTTGCATGTATTACTTTTTGACAGATTTGTTCCTACAGCTAACTGGTTCAAAAATATCGTTTTGAATAAGATGAGAAATCTTCCTCATACTTCTAACCCATATTTTGCCTATGATTTTTTGTCTCTTTTCCAGGCCTAATTGGATTCTTTCTTCATCCCTCATACAATATTCCTACTGATTCACCCTGCCTTCTCTGTCTCTGGGATCCAGAGCAGGAATTCCTTTACCATTTGGCAGTAATACATGAGGGCTATAGTTAGATATGACTGATAAGAGTTGTCTTTTGAATGTCCCTGAGGCTGGACATACAGCTGGAAGAAGAAAATGTTAGCAGTCCAATTCTCTGGGATCTTTACATCTCCTGCACTGTCCACCATCTGCTGTGAAATTTTTCAGAGTGCCAAAAACTGGGCATTAACCTTCCTTTCTACAAGTTCAATCAAAACCTAGAAGTCTTTTACTCAAAAAGCTAAAATGCAATCCTTCAATTACAGATAATGATTTTGTAGTTCAGTGAAACATAAGAAAATCTTATGTAAATTGTACAAAAATAAATATGATTCTGTAGAGCTGGAATGGAGAATGGATTGGTACAAATGTTCAAGCAGTAGGCGTGTAAGATATATTCCTGAACACACTACACTTGTCTGATCCCCAGGGTTTCTAAAATTTTAGACTGCTAATAGGGACACCATAAAAGAGCAAAAACCCAAAAGGTTGATTCCCTATAGATTGACTTCACAGCTCACCTTTCACTCAAGTATGAATAAGGATGGTGCTTCAAGAAAAAATTTATAGTAAAAGCAGAGACTTACATTGACTTCCACTTGGAAGAAAAGTTTTGTGCTAGAGGAAACTTTGCCAATTAAAAATTAATTAATGAATTAATAGGTTATACAAAACTTCCAGAAAACCAAACATAAAAATGGGCTTTAAGTTCAGTTTAATTCATTCAATTTTCTGTTTCAATTAGAATCCATTAGGAAAGTAATTGCCAGTATTCATCGGACAAATTTTTGTATAGGATCCCAGATTGCTTGGCTTAAACAATATCACTCTGCTGACCATAGCAGAGCTTCACCAGCATCAGTCTGCACAACTGAATGAACATTCAAATATGAGGCACATGAGGCACTTGCAAAGTAGAAGTTAGACTCTGCCTTGCTTCAGCCAAGCTTCATAGAAAAGGATCTGCCCAGTGTAAGATAATCTTCAAGTGGTAGCACGCTATTGCAATGTAGAGGGGCCTTGTGCATCTAATGTATTCTTAGATAAATTTCAGTCATATATAATGCACCTAGTGATCTCTGTTCATTCTCAAAATGTTTGGAAGTTAGATTACATGTTGGCATAATACCTGGAAAGATGTAAGAAAAACACATGGTTAGTGACATGGTTGACAGAGGGAACTAGATTTGTCTCAGCCAAGAAAAGAAGCAATTTTAGTTTCTCAGCATTTTAGGAAAGATTTCATTTCATTATTGATTAAAGTGTGGAAGTTTTTTATTGACTAAATACAAATTTAATGAAAAACATTGCCTCTGAATTTTAAAATTCATTTAATTTCATTTCATTGAGTGGGAATGACAGTGCTTTTGGGTTTCTGACAATGTTCCTGATTATCAGTCATGACATAATTCTAAAAACATACATCCCTTCATGTATTGAATGTACACAAACCTTTAACATGGAAATCAAAGTATTCACTACCTTAGAGGCCATGCGTTATACATCCAAGAAAAGAAAGGCAACAATCCAACATTACTTTTGCTTACTCATGAAATCTTGGGATATCAGATTATATATTTATCTGGGAAAACCAAACCTAATGTAGAGTCTTACAGTTAGCACATGCAAACTTGCAAATTTGCTGAAAGAGTATGTGGATAACTGCAGAAACTTACATAGGGATGGACAGATGATTTGCTGTCATCTCTGAATTCTAACTTATAAGCAGGTGGTACACACGACTGCATCTGTTGTACTTGAAACTACTGAAGTCCACGAAGGATTGAAAACACTGTGGGATGCAGGTGAAGAATAGCAATGTCATGTATCTTTTGATAATGTTACAGTTCTAATGAAAATTCCCTTTTATGCTGTAATATTTCCTTGAGGTTTGTGGCGAAATGTGAATGCTGTAAAACATACCAACAGACAGCTCATGCTTATTAGGATAAGAACCTAAGTAACCAAGATTAATAGGAGAAAGGCAGCACTTATTTCCAATTTTTAGATGAAAAAACATAGGCACTGAAGGATTAAATGATTTGCTGTATTGGGTTTGGTGCCAAGGTGTTGGTAGCAGGACACTCACAAAGGCAGCTTCTGTGAGACGATACCAGAAATTTCCCCTGTCTCAGATGGAGACAGTGCTAGCCAGCTCCAAGATGGACCTGCTGCTGGTTGAGGCCAAGCCCACTAGCAATAGTGATAGTGTCAGGATACCATATTTAAGATGGGTAAAAATTACTTCACAGGAACAATTTCAGGCAGAGAAGAGAAGAGTGAGAATCTGTGACAGGGACAGCTCTGCAGACACCAGGGTCAGTGGAGAAGGAGAGAGAAGAGGTACTTTAGGCTGTGCCCCTGCCACCCATGGAGGTTCATGGTGGAGCAGATATCCACCAGCAGCCCATGGAACCCATCCTGGAGCAGGTGAATATGTCCAAAGGAGGCTGTGACCATGAGGAACACACATTGGGGCAGTTCACATGTGAGCATCTGACCATAGCCCCCATTCTTCATCTACCTGCACCTCTGCAGGAGAGGAAGCGGAGAATCAGGAAAAATTGGACCTGGGAGTAAAGGAGAGGTAGAGGGAAGGTGTTTTTATTTCTCATTATCCTTATCTGATTTGGTTGGTAATAAATTCAGGTAGTTTTCCCAAGTTGAGTGTGTTTTGTTCGTGATGGTGAGTGAACTCTCCTTGGCTCTTATCTCCAGCCATGAGGCTTTCATTAGGTTGTTTCTCTCCTGTACAGCTGAGGAGGGAAGGGGTAGAGCGGCTTTTGTGGGCACCTGGCATCCAGGGTCAGCCCATCCTGTTTGCTTGTAACCACATAATCTGGTGCAAGGCCGTGGGATTAGACCCAGACCACTTGAGATGTCTTTTGCCTATTGCTTTAAATATAGACATGAGTGATTATATAACATACATAGCAATGTACTCTGATAAAGTTTGCATCTAAAGCTATGACTGACTCATACTGAAAAACTAGGTATTTTGATTACCACTCCAATTATTTAAGGTCAAGAGAAGGTTTAAAGATACTTCTTCTCCATCAGTATTACACCTCTCAGACTTAAATATTTGCAGAAAAATAAAATCAAAGAAAAACATCTAATGCTTATGTAAGAAGCACTTGTCTAGATGTAATACACTTAGTACATTTGATATTGTGTTTAAAAAAAACAAACCTACAACACAATTTTGTTCTCTGGGTGAACTGATAATTGTACTCATGGTCAGGTATGAACAACAGCTGAATTTTTCCATTTACTTATGATGAATCCCTGCTTATTAGAATACTGAATAATTATAAAATAATGTTAATTACTTAACGACCTGCACCCCCAACAATGTTTATGCTGTAGATGTTTCTCATGACCAAAAAGAAACACAGAGGTGTTTACTATTACTTGCAATGCTATGGAGCAACTATATTTTATGGTAAAATGTTCTGGGGACAAGCTGAATCTCAGGTCAGTGGAGATTTGTTCACAGTCTCTAATAATTTCTATTTTCTTATAGGTTGAAATACTAATAAAAAAGTTAAAACCTGGGATATCTACCACAGTACTAATCCAAGTCTTGACAGCAAAACCAATTTATTGTATACTGAAAGGGCAAGTCACTGCCTTGAAGAATATATATTCTGAAGACTTACAGAGTATAATGATGTGAAGGTGCTGAAGAGATAAGAGGTTTATTTTGAAGTTTTTGGTGCATATACTGATGTTTTACTCTCTGTTCTTACTCTTCAGTAAAATACAGTATTACCACCCCCAGGTCCAGGACCACAGTATAAAAAGATTCTTCTATTGGAATAGGGAGTATTGGCTGGCCTATCCAACAATCCAAGGTATAACAACACTTGGTCTCCATATGAAGAAAAACCCTGAAACATAAAAGCACAGCTGACCTTTATTTTGTATTTCTTAAAAAAAACAAACAAACAAACAAAAAACCCCCAAACAACACCAATAGAAACAACTGACCAAAACACAGTCTCAGTATCTACCTAGTGCAATCTGAGAGGAACTCAAGAGGAAATGAAAGTTGGATTAATAGAATACTGAAATGTTTATGTGTGAATGCCTCTGTCCACTGTGACTCCAGATAATATGAAAGGACCATGTGACAGAAAACAACAGCTCAAGACACTACAATTTTAGGCCAAGTAGTATCTCAGTGGAAAAATTCTTGAGAATTCATTTCCAGTTTTCCAGAGGTGAGAGGTAACTTTTCTGAATCTGTTTAACTGTAAAAGCTAACGTCCAAGGATTCAGCACCTGGCTGAACTGGTTTCCAGCCTTCAAGACTTTCTGAGGTCTGTCCACATATAAGCTATCTCAAATCCTAATATCTGAAGGTCAGACCTGGGAAGCCTGCTAACAACAGCTAAGATTATTTTATTGATCATTGCCAAATGCAAGCTCCAATAGATCACCTTTCTCACACGTGCATATTCTCTCATACACGTTCCTGCACAGTATTGGTGTTTAGCCCTATCTTGGGATGGTATCTTGACTGAGATTTTCTTTTTCAGGGTCTTCTATTTTTGAATATACATTGACTTTGCACTTTATGCTAAAACTTGACATCAGACGTTAGAATCATGTGCCATTATATAGCAGGTTAATCCATCTCTTTGATTGGATACATGGAGGTTTAATAGATAAAGAGGTGAAGAATAAACAGAGAGCAAGACAAAAAAAGAAGAAAGAATTTTGGAAGATTTTTTTACCTCAAGACAAGGAAGTCTTATAGGTATAAGATATAGTTGTAGTGCAGAATCTATTTTTTAAAAACAGAAAGTCAGATGAATAAAATAAATCCTATAAGGACAGAGGAGAAACAAACATTGAGGATAAGAATAAGTGAAGTAATTTCTACAGCCACACAGTTAATACAGCTAAAATTAATAGTTAGCCTTCTATCCACTCTTGTTGTCCTCTCTCCTCAAAAATAATATCTTTTTAACAGACTGATAAAATATATAATAATGCATGATTTTGCAGGTTTGGACAACTGATCTTCCACCTCTGATTGTTGTCTGGGTTGTTGTCACGAAGAGCCATAGTCATCAGTGAGAAGTCACGAGAAAAAAACAAAGGTTTCTTGTGAAGCACCTTAACAATTTAAGACAGCTGTCAGTGATAAACAGACAGAGAATCTTAAATCAGAACACACTTCTTGTTCTTTTACTAGTTAAAGCTTTGCCTTTGCATTTCCCATATCTATTCATGGAGCTAAGAGTGAAATAAATGTATTAAACCCATAAGGGATAAAGAAAGAGAGAAAGGAAAAAAGACCCAACAAAACAACACAAAAAATCCCATCTGCAAAAAGATGGGTAGCCAGCAGAGATCTATGAATAATTTAAAAGGCACCTGTCTCTCCTCATATTGGCAACTTTGAACTGCTTTTGCCTTGCAGATATATTTCAATTGCCTGAGCAAAAAGCATTGTCTTAAAATTCTCAAAAAACTTAAAAGTGCTTAACACTCCTCCAAGGTGCTTCAAGGAAAACTTTACCATTATACAAAAGCATTTCAACTTACACTGTGCATACATTTATTGATGACACTTATAACAGAAGGAGCACATCACTGGGGGAAGTAGAGCATTCAATTAGGCAGAGAGCATCTCAACATCCTTCCTAAACGGAGTATCCTAGAACTGGAGGTATTCAAGTTATGGCCTCACCAGTGATGAGTCCTGAGGGACAATCGCTGCCCTGGTCCTGCTGGCCACACCATTGCTGGTACAGGCCAGGATGACACTGGCCTGCTTGGCTGCCTGGTCACACACTGGATCATGTTCCGCTGCTGTCAACCAGCACCCCCAGGTCCTTTTCTGCCAGGCAGCTTTGCAGCCACTCTTCCCCCAGCCTGTAGCACTGCATGGTGTTGTCGTGACCCAAGTGCAGGAGACTGAGATGATCATAATGGGCTCTACTGGGCTAAAAAAATATAGTAATTTCAGACTCTATCAAGAGGACCTTGTTATTGTATTGATCTTATTATCAAGAGGAAACACTGTGATCTGAACCTAAAGCATTTGTTAGGTGCTGGGGATTATGCCTGTTCTGTTGGACTGAAAACAATCCCAAGCCCAAATCTTAAAAACAACCCCACTATGTGTGATTATAATGAGAAAGTTGTAATAAAGTGCTGGTAATAGCATTCAGCATGATAGTATGCCTTTTCACAGAATCATTCGTTGTGTAGTGTTGATTCTCACCTTCATGTCTGTCAAAGGTGACTGGGCTTAGAAATAATCATTTATCCAGGTGAACACTAACAAAGAAGGTTATAGCTTCTGAGTTAATAGATGAGTCACAGGAATTTTCCAAAATAACGTTGTAAAAAGATGATCTAAATGCCCGTCCCCATGTGAAGGATTCTGTTAGGACCTGAAAATAATTAGCAGGAATGGGCAAACACACTTCAAAAGAGAATATATATGACAATATATACATTTATATAAACGTGTGTATTATGAGAATTGAAACATCTTGTTACACAGAAGGATTTTCAGCAGAATAAAAGAACTTATCATGTCACAGTTAAATTAATTTGGTTTTCTTTTTTTTCACTTTGCAATTAAAATTTCAAATTCTATTAAAAAAATCACTCTGACTAAGAATGGCAATTTTAATCTGTGTAAATTAGGTATGACCAGTGACTTCCGTCACAGATGCTTTTGCATCTTAGAAGTATATAGCAAAAATAAAGAAAAGGGACTGAGTTTAAAAAGGTAATCCATCACCTACAAAACCTGAAGAATTAGTAGCGTGTAAGGTGAGATTTTCTGGAACTACTTTGTTATTGCCTTGGCCTGCTCTGTTCAAAATAGAGCTGTCAACATTTTGTAAATAAAAGACATTACAAAAGACAGTTAAAATCTGTGTCACTGACCTCTTTCAGAAAAGAAAGTTGGCCTAAATTATGAGGGCCTCAAGGCTGTATTTGTTCAATGTTTTGCAAGGCTGAAGCAATCATTGTTGTCTGCCTTTACAGGCAGAGAATAAGGGTGTTATTTGTGCAACCTGTTCATGTGATACAGTTCTTGCCTTGAATTCCCATACAGCTTTCCCAAGTTTCGCTTTTTCATCACAAACTGCAGATATAAGGTGTTCTAAAATATTAATTATTGAAGTGAGATTTCCTTATGATATCAAAGCAGTACTTCAGTCCCATCCCAGAGAAATCAGGGACCGCTGAGAGATCATTTTCTTTAGCTAAGTTTCTGGTTGAAACTGTATTCTGGTGATAATGGGGGTGCAGTGGGAGGATGAAATATTCTGACCTATCCTTCTACTTGTGAGTCCATTTTCCCTATAGTGACATAAAATAGAGAGATACTGTGCACTTTCCTGCCTGAATCCTGGACCTGAACTGACAACTTCCTTTCCAGGCCTCTCTTCTTGAGATTCAATGCAAACACACAAAAAAAAAGGAAATTAGAAATAGAACAGCTATTCTTCAGAGCAGCTCTCAATGGCATCTCAGGATATTATCAGAGGAGTACCAGCAGCTGATCTCAGCAATGAGGAACCTGGTGGTACTGATGAGAAACACAGTGGCAATACAACATTTAAAGGACTCACACTGAAAAACAAGAAAAAAAGGTGGGGAACAGGCTACAATAAAAAAAAAAGTTAAGAAATTTTATTAGATAAATATTGCTTGGCATAAAATGACCATATTTTTCTCAGTTTTCCCTGTTTGTTTAAGTATGCTTATGAAGAAACTCATTAAATTGGTCATTTTATAATTGTGCTAAGCATTTCATCTGCTTTTCCTTTTCTTTTTTTTTTTTTTGTGTGTGTGTGTGGTGGGAACAAGTAAATGTGATCACAAACTTTTGATCTGAACAGAAAGATTTTTGCTATTAGAAAATCAAGAAATTCAGAACACTGACTATAAATCTGTGAACAGATTAAACCATTCACACAGAAAGACAAATCAATTTTTTAAAAAAAAACCCCACCAAACGTTAGAACTAAACTTGCTTTTCTTGACAAAAAAAAAGAAAAGTAAAAATAAACAAACTCAATTATATTTCAAGAAGATGATATTTTATGCTCAAAAGCACAGAATCAGAGAAATACAATAGAAAAATAATCAGAAAAATATTGAATAAATATAATGGATAATTAAATCCTGATAATCTCTGCATATCTATTAAATTTTTAGCATTTTTCAGCCTTTCTTTCTTATATCATGTTTGTAATTGAGAACTGTTGGTATTTCAACTTTACAAAGGTAATTTTCCTTTATTTTCTGTGAAGTCAAACTTAAAATCAGTTTCATGTCCTATTAATTTTTTTTAAAAGCTTGACATCATAAGCAAACTAGCAGGGTATTTAGTAGACTCACTGTAAATATTTCATTTTGGGAGATGAAGCCCATTTTGTACATCAATCAAAATGTAATTTTCTGTAGTAATACACAAATGTAATGGATTTCACCTGTGTGCCTTTATGTCAGCAGGTACACAATTTATGAACTTCATAGAAGCAATATGGAGATAAAATCAATTTTTAAATATATGCTTAGTATTTTACTAAATTACAAAATGAATGCAATTAGCAAAACTTTCTATTTCCCAAAATTTAATTTATTTTTCTGGAATAGATTTGTTCCTTGGATGATTAGGTTCAGTAGTCACATAATGCAAGATGCACTATTCAAAAGAGGTATTACTCTTCTGAAGTAAAGCAAGACTCTTGTAAAAAATTAACCACTCAAAATGAAAAAAAGCATTAGGAGAGTTATTTTTTCTCCAGATAATATATCAATTATTTTAAAGATAGTTTGATACCATGTTAGAATTAAACACATATTACTGCTGAAAACAACCATACAAAATGGACTTTGCTGATTGCATGCTTATTTCCTAGAACAACAAGAAATTTCAGGCAAGAGGCACTTTTTCTTTTCAAACAAAATGCCACATATGCAAATCCTGTGCAACAAAGAATTGAAAAGGTACCTTTTCCTCCTCTTTCATGACCAGTTCTTAATTTCTCTGATGTCCCTAGATACAAGCATTCACACCAGTGGGTCTTCTTTCCAATTTCCTCCTGGTCACCAGAAGAAAACTTAATGGACTTTAACTTCCAGTTCTACATTCTTGCCCTTGAATCACAGCTATAAATATATGTCAATGGCAATTAAAGCGTTTACTTTCTATCCGCAAAGAAGAGTTTCATTTTCAAAATGATTTCTGATGTTTTTAAGAAAGTCTTCAATTTCCTGAGGTAAAATGAACTATATGCTGTACAAATATATAATTTAAATATATGAAATGTAGCAATTATGGTAATGCTAATATCATAAATATTGTCATAAATTCTTAATAATATTTTACATGACTGTTCAAAACTTCAAATCTACCAGGACTGCCCTTAGTTTTGGTGCCTCACTGCAAGCCATTGTGTGGTATCAGTGCAGACCTGCTCACCAGCTACTGCTGAGAACTTGTGAGAGGGAGCTTCCATCCTGAATAAACTCACCTGCCATCTATGCAATGTCTTCACTTTTTCGTTTGTTATCTTTTTGTCTTCTCTCTATGTAGTCTATGTAACTTCATTGGCAAAATTCCCTCCAGCAGATTTTTCTGACACATGCAGGCAAAATCTTTTCACAGCACCAGTGTTACCATACAGACCTCAATTTAATCCTTTGTTGTTTCAGTTCTCTGTGCAAACACAATGCACAGCTCATATGTGTCACGGTAAGATAATTGGATGCAACCACTTGGTATCCTCACCCCTCTTGCCTTGCAAAGGTTTTTGAAAATGATATCTGATGGCCAGTGGTGACTTGGCAGCAGCCATTTGTTTTCTCCTTTTATTGGAATGTTTGCTGAGAAATGCGTGATGGTGTAGACTAATTTTTTAATGTATTTATTTTATATAAATTAAGTTTAAAAAACCCAGAAAACATTTAAAGACACTGTACTCAATGGTGGCTCTTACAGGGACTTGTAACATCATGGCATGTATAGCTTGGGAAGGGACTACTACATGTATACTGGGATAAAAAAAGAGCATAAGTGTCACCTGACTATAAGTACTTGTAAAAATAGGTAAATTTTAATTTCAGTAAGCTCTACAGATTTTTAAGCACATGCTTACCCCTAAGTCCTTGGACAGTCCAACTATATAAGAAATTTACAGTTAATGATGTGCACACCTACAAAAAGTAACATGACTTTAAAATTTTTTCAAAAATGCTAAAATGTTTGTCTTTTAGCTCCATTTCTTAATTGGCTGGTCATATTTTCTTCAACTCCTTGTCATATTATGGTGTAATCAAATACTTGCTCCAGTTCGTAGAAAAGCAGATGAAATTAAATAAGTCAAAATTTTGTTTCTCATTTAGCAATTACTAGTACAGTTCAGAAAGCATCTGTCCTTGCTAAGATTTAAAAGGAATGGTTGCCAACAGTCCCAGAAAGACTGAAATATCAGCCAAGAACAGAATAGAGGTAACATAAACCTGCATCTTATCATGCCTCTTATATCTGAACCAGAGAAAATGTGCAAGTGAGGAGCCTGTTATTCCAGCTCTAGATGATTAAATTATCCAGAAAGCAATGGCATTGCTTTTGAGGACAGGAATGAGATAAAATAATGAAACACTTTAATGCATGTATTTTCAAGTGCAGAATCTGGATCTGAATACTCTCCTAACACTTGCTATGATATTTTCCATGATTTCTGAAGAATTGACCCTGAAAGGTGCTGAGAACTATCTTTGTGATGGTCAATTAATACATGTAAGTGTTTCTGAATTGGATTAAATTGCTCACATTTTACAGAAACCATTCCCTGTTGTATCTGTCTGTATTGAATGTATATGCCTGGTCTGAGATGTAGTTGATGTAGCTAGCTACATTTGAATTTTGTAGTTTTTTCATATATTGAATGCATCACTCAGGATCATGCCTTAAGTCTTGTTCCTTGGAACACAGCACATAATTAGACATTGAAAAGTCTATTGAAACACAGTTGTGTAAACATGGCATTCCCTACAGCATATTGAAATTCAACTTTCTGGGGAACCATTCTTGTTTAAAGTGTGCATGCTTTGCATAACAAAACCCTACAACATATACCAGTAGGCTACTTCAGGGCTTGAAAGACTGGTGCTAAACTTTTGAAACTCAAAGCTTTGAAAATATCACTATTTTTCTCTGAAAAAAAAGGGTTCTTGAGATCACATACTACTTCTTTTCATTTTGTCATTAGTTATGAAAATGGTTTGTGTGGTATGTCTCCAAGGAAGAAATAGGAAACAGCCCAGAAAAATAAAAACAATGCAAAGGTACAAGCATTATCAAACCATGTCATTTTCTGCCATAGTATTTAGCTCTATTACTAAGGCTTTGTGAACTAAACATTTATAGTATGAGAGAAAAACAGCAAACCCCACATTAAGCATTTTTAAAGCCATGGGAATTGCACACACCCTAATTCCTTGTACTTTTAAGAAGTTCTTTACTTGATATCTTTAAATACAAATTTCTCTCCCTCATTACCAGACTGAGAGGGCCTGCCAATGGTTAATATCAACAAAAGCAACAACTACAAAAAAATCACTCTACTTTTCCAGAACTCAAGGTATTATTACTGACACAGAAGAGTACATTTCCATTTTAGGAAATCTGACAAGTGATGTATGAAAAGTCTGACATGCTTCACAGAATGCTAGTAAAGCACAGCATGAATTAATGAATGTTGATAGAAGTAGGCATAATGGTTAGGGCAGCTCTGTTTAACCAAAATACATGCGGTTTATGGGTCTATTCATTTGTAGAGGGGAGGTGCTTTCATTTTTCCACAAAATTTGCATCAATAACATTCAACAATCTGCTCATTTCTAGCTGCTAAATTTCTTTCTCTAGTCATGCACTTCTCTGGTAGTCTCTGAACACTTAGAAATATGGGGGAAGTATTCAGCATGCTTAATAACAATATTTTAATCAGACTGGAGTTCTCCTCTTCTGTTAGATGTAGGAAGTTTTGCAAAGGCTTTCCTTGCAAAAGTTCTATCACGATCCTTTTTGTTTCTTTCTCTTTGACTTCAGCATAAGCAAAAATTGCGGAAGAAAGCAGAGACCCTCAGCAAAACTATCATCACTGTAAGGACTTAAAAGCAAGTTGCCTGTCTCAAACACTGTCAAGGCCACAGAAAGGACTTGCTTAAAGGTAAGCCATCACAGCAAGAACTTGAGGGAAGCACAGAAGAGAGAAATTTGCAATAAGAAGATGCTCATTCCAGGCCTGGTGGAGGCAAGATCTGCTTAACACATCTTGGTCAACACATCCAGACAAAAATTCCTGCTGTGGTAAACTGTGGGAAAGGAAGCACCTGCTGATACACATGCTGCCCCAAATTATGGGAACATCTGTGACCACCCCATGGATACCGAGAACTTGAACTGTATAAAGGTGGTACCCCCAGAAGAACTACTGCAGGACCTCACCACCAGGAAGCCCAGGGTGAAGAAGGACAAGCAGGACAACATTGGATCCACAGGTGGTGACTGTTTTCTACTTGACTTCACTCTTTCTCCTCTCCCCTCTTTTTCTATTTTTACCCCCTCTTTCCCCACCACACATATATGGTTAAATAAAATCCATACTGTTGTCTTTGACATATGGTGTAGTTTGCACCTTAATTTGGGCAGAGGCATCTCTCACTAACAGGATAGTAACAATGACTCACGAAAAAAAGAAAAGCAACAAAAATGCACGATTCTGTGAAGAGAGGGATCAAAATCCGTACTTTCCAGGTCTTCATAACTGCGGCAGCCTTTCCAGGGTCTTATGCCAAAGTTGGCACATTTTTTGAGAGATGATGCAGAACAGAGATGATAAGGGACAAGGGAGCAGCTGCTTGCTTTGGACTGGTCTACTGGCAACATTGCTGGATTTTGCACTAAGTGGCAGTGGCTTCTATTCAGCAGCTTACAATTCTCCTCTGTCACTCATCCTCAATAGGAGTGGAATGCAGTCGCAGCTGAGACACCACTAGTGATGAGCTAAGCTGATAAGACAGAGAAGAAAGACATAAAAGCCATGTAGTAGTATGACACGATAAACATCCAAAACCAAAGAATGAAGCCTGAGCTTAAGTTCCTCGTAGCTCTTATTTCTATTAGAGGTTCCTTCTCTATGTTTCTTGCCCCCTACATGTAGCACAGGATCCTCTGAAGAGGAGGCCCACTCTTCCTGTGAGCTTTGGTGGGGGGCAGTGCAAGGGCTTAAGACCATGTATAGTCTGTTTTCTTATAATATTATGTATATAATACAAGCACACAAAAGTTCTTTAACACACATACTTTGCTAAAGCAAACTTAAGTGCAAGTTTATGGAAGAGATACTCCCCTGAATTGAGTCCAGTAGCATATTGTAAATGAATAGAGGATGAATAGAGTGCTTCTGGGTGAAATAGTTCCCCCTCTCAGTTTGAGTTCTCCAAAAAAAGGAAATTTTTGGCCAAGGCATTCTCTGATAGCACAAAATAGCCTTCTAATGGAAAGAGTAGCTCCTAGAGTCTTGGAGATAGACAATTATGAATGACTTGATGAAAAGTTGTAATGGAATTTAGAACCATGTGATTTTTCTTCCAATGTTCGCTGCAAACTACATAATGTGGTACATGGAAAAATTTAGAAGACTATAGATCATGCAGGACTTTAAGGAGCTCTTTATGTTTCCTATTTCTTTCTAAGTATTTTAGCAAAGCTACCTTAACTCTTCTGATAGATGTGACAAATTTCTTTATAGTTGATGCTGTTAATTTCCAGATAAGATAATGGACCATGAGGTACAGAATGGTGCCTGAAAGTTATCATTAACTTATTTCCTATATCTTGTTAATTTATACTGTATATTTGAAGCCCATCTTTTTATTGTCATGGGGTCTTTTCAGAAAGGTAGCAATAAATGCACTGATTTTGCAGCTTTACCTCTCTTGAAACAGCTAGTATCTGTTTGCTGACAGATCCACCCATGAAACAGCCCTAACAATGTAATTTAAAACATGGAAAGTGTCGTGCTTGTTTTGCTTCTGTATTTTGGAACATTGCTATTCAATTTAGTACTCTAAATTAACTCATATCATATCCCATTATTGAGGAAAATGACCACCTGTCTCCCCCATATGTTGATTTCAGTTTTAAATAGTGCCATTTGAAAGTCTTGAAACTCATTAGAGTGACAGGGTTTGAGCACACATACTCTGTCACTCAGAAAAAAGATATGGGGAAACCTAATCTAAATTTTAAAAATTATTTCAAAATAAGTTCTCAATATTTTTTTTTTGTTTCATTTTCCAGTCTTTGACTTGCTTGTAGTTTTCCATATTAAGAAAAAAAAAATAAATTAAAAATTGGTTACCAATGTAGTGGTTTTAGTTCCCCACCCTCACACTGCACCAATTTAATGTAGTGGGTTGAGCATTCTGGCTGAACACCAGTGCACCCACTAAACTTATTTACCCATTTTCTGCTATGAGATAAGGATTAGGAGAAATGGAAAGCAGGCCCAAAACTTTAAAAGGTATAAAGACAGTTTTATTAACAGAACTAAAAGGATAAGAAGAACCAGAATAAACGTTCAGACATTTCTCCTCCCCCCACCTCATCATTCTTCCACCAACAACATAAAGAAACAAAACCAGGGACTTTCAGTCAGCTTACCACTTCTAAAATAGTCTTTCTTCTGTTCACTTAGGGAGAGGAGCCTCTCTTGCCATGCCAGGGAGGCTTTCTACAAGAACACAGCTCTCTCGTGGCTACAATATCACAGCGAATCAGCTGCCCAGAAAGGAAATCTGTTCGCAATGTGAAAGTCCCTTCCCTCGACACACAGTTCTTCCCGCAACTGCTTTTGAGGGCTCATCTCTGTCTCATGGGGTACTATTTTAAGGATGACCTGTTCTAGTAGAAAAGCAAAGGGTCTTCTCTCTCTCTGGAAGCAAGGTTTCACCTATCCCTGGAGCAAGGGTTCTCTTCTCTCTCATCTCTGTGTCAAGGTTCCCCATCTCTCTCTCTGTTCAAGTTTTTCATTAGATCATAGCTACTTCAACATCTGCTTGCTTCAGCACAGTTAGAACACTGCATTCCCCCAATTGCATTTATGAGTTACAAGGAATAATCTAATATATCATAGTCCATCACCATGGCCTTGCAAAAGCTCCTAGGTCTGAGCATCTCTTCTTTTCTCTTCCCTCTGGGCTTCGGATCCTTCTTCACTAACCTTGGGGTCCCCATGTTGGCTCCTTCACTTGTCCTCACCCTTTCTCTTCCTCAAGAGAGGATTGATGTCTGTAAGTTTCATCCGTGCACTGAAAGAGTTGTATCTCTGCCAGGCCCTGCTGTTGGTCACATGATCTCTGCTGGGCAGCGGCCGAAGCTGCTGCAGACTTTTCCCGGGGAGAGCGGAGGCAGGGGCTGCAGGATCTCAGCAGCCAGGCCAGGATGCAGCTGCGGCAGGATCTCAGCCACGCCTGGCCCAGCCGAATGGGCCCTGCCTGGCCCAGCCCAGCCCAGCCCCACGGAGCAGGCAGGGCCCGACCGAGCAGGCCTGGCCTGGGCCCAGCCGGCCCTGCCGGGCTGCGGGGGTCCCCTGTTACCTGTTCAGAAGCCGGAAGCAAGAGAGAGATTCCTGGGCTTCTCCTTTCTTAAATGTGAATCTCAGAGGCGTATTCAGCTTCTTAGGTGGCTGAACAGTGTCCGTCTTAGAACTAGCCAGCTAATTGGTTCTCTCAGGCCTGAAGGAAGTTGTCAAGTTCCTTGCAGGAAAAAATCACTTTTCAAACCACCACAAGGCTTTGTCATTTTTCCTGCTAATTTAGAGTCTATTTTATTATTATTGCTTTCCAAAATTTTATTTTTATACACTCTTCAGGTCTTTTGAAACAGTAGAACTCTTCTGGCTATAAATTGCTGACTTTCTTGCAAGCTACCCCCCCCAAAGAAAACAGGACATTGAAAATCGGACTTAACCTTGTCCAGGCTTTGGATTGTTCATATCTAATGATTTAGCAAGACTACTGCAGGTATTTTAAAACCTGCCAATTCAAAGACAGGTAGGGATCTAGTCTGAAGGTTAGATCAAGACATATTCTTGAAGTCATTATTTTCTATTAATATCTAGCAGCACTGTGTAAATAAGTCAATCCCACTTTTGATGATGCAGGTCTTTATTACCTCTACATACTCCACAGTAATGCTTGGTTGTGGAGCAGGTAAACTTTTGCCCCTAGGTGGATAGCTAAAGTAGCTCACAAGCTAGACTAAATCATTTAGATCTGAGTCCTATCTTGAGGAACAGCCAGAGGCATCCTATTGCAGAACTGCAAAATGTTCAGAACTCAAAACACAGTCTGTAGTATTACAGATAATACTGTATGGGTGAATATGCTTGCAAAGTTACGTTGTTGTCTTCCATATATAGCAGCCATTAATTCATTATATATATATATTAT
>WEKY01036212.1:27696-38144 GCA_013390045.1 Picathartes gymnocephalus
TATATATATTATATATATATAATATCTTGTCCAACTTCTTGATTTTTATGGAAGGATGAGGATTCGCCAGATAAACTTGCTAAAACAAATATTAAAAAGGCTGAAGTACTAAAGGAAGCATGACTGGACATTCTGTACTGTAATCTCCAGTTTCAGGAGGTAAGAGGTAAATTCTACTTCTAACAGGATGCATGCCCTCACTTTGGGTACATCTTGCTAACCTTTCATGAGTCTTTGGCTGCCAAGACCTTTAGACTTTTTGGAAACCTGTATTCTTTCTGTCTCCACATCCTGTTCTAACAGAAAATATTTTTAATTTTCAGATTTGTTCTGAGGATAAGGATGTTCTCAGCTATTGAGAAACATAGAAATACTGCCTTTGGGAAACTTACAATTTCCCAAACATTTAGAAGGAAGGATTTTTTTCAGTTAAGACTGACAGCAAATCTATTTCTCTGGGCTCAAAATTTCAAATTCCTACCAACTCCACAGGACCCTAAATGAATGTGGTCTCATTTCTTACAACATAACACATCTTGTTGATGCTTACTGTATTGGATAGCTCAAGCAATATAAACCTTATTGTTAGGGGTACTGTGTCCTGTAAGAACAGCCAGAAACTCTGGGATTTCTGCTTCACAAGGTGCATCATTATTTTGATGACAGAGCACCCTCACAGACACAGAGGATCATGCCTGTCCTGTTTCTTCCTGTTGCAGGTTTACTCCTGTAAATGAACCGGTGATGAATAATGGAAAAACAGAACAGAGGCTGTGATTAGTTCACAGAAAACAGGTCACCCCTAGCTGACTACTGTGCCTGTTTTATACTCGTCCTGCTAAAGTTCTGTACAACCAGATTTTTTGGCTGCTGCTGTGGGGGCACCTAAGCAGAGAGGGTTTCCTCCCAGCAAAACCAGCAGGTTTCAGATCTGCGTTTTCCCTTCCACTGCTAAAAAAGGTAAAAGTCTGGCTTTGCAGGCCTTTCCCCACAGCTCCCAGTTGTGTCCTCTCTCCTTCACTCACCCCTACCTGTGGCAGGAGCAGCCTGCCTTTAGCCCTCCTTTCTTGCCTGCACTGCAGAAAAAAACCTTGGAGTAACTTTGATAAAGATCATGGCAACTTCCCAGATTTCTGTCCCCAGGGAGATGCCATGACAGAATGTATTTAACAACTAGGGAGCCTATAGGTGGCAACAAGGGGACTACAAAATTGAAAGAAGCTGTCTTTAAAGGACAGCAAAACAGGGGACACAGACACACTCAAATAGCATCTGAATACATAAGCAGTATATTGAATGCTCTCTGTCAAATCTTCTGCATGACCCAAGACTATTTGGAACTCACAGAAAGTGTCATCTAAGAATGGTGTCTTCAGAACAATAACTGAGGATTTGAAGAAACAATGCAAACTTGAAGTGCTAAACTTAGAAATCTGCCCAATTCCTGGAATCGTCAAACCTAAATAAGATTAAATATCTTCTAAAAAATATGTAAAGCCATTTTATGAATTAGAGGGAAAGTCAAAGGTAGGTGATTAGAGAAACCACAGTACCTCTTTGAGCAAACTTACTGAAGAATTTCACCTCTAAGGCAAGATCACAGTTAAGATAATTTGCTAATGCAAATGTGAAGATAAAGGAAAATGTCATCAAAATGCATGCAAAATTAAATTCACAAATATAAAAACAGTTGTGGCTGAAGAGACACAGAGGATCTGCCTGGAAAAACCATGGTCTTGGGATCAAAGGCCTTCTGTGAACCCATGTCCAATAGAAGAAAAGTACTCATTATGAGAATATCACACAGGTCATATTTTATACATAACTAGACAGAAGTATGAGAAAGGAATCACAAAAATATTTGTCGTCAAAATCCCCTTTTTAAAGGAAGGTGTCTTTTTTTTTATTTTTTCATGCTTCAAAAGAAAACACTAAGTCCCTATCAAGACATTTTTCTATGATACTTTTAATGACAATATTTTATAATAAGGTACATTTTTATAAAGGTTTACATCTTTTGAAGCTATGAATGAATTTGAAAACCAGAATTGCCAAAAAGCTCCACATTGGTTTCAGAAAAGAGTTTTGTGAGAACTGGAGATTACAGCTGCCATCATTACTCCATTCAAAAAGGCTTCTGTGCATTCTGAAATTTTTTGGAGTTAAGAAATCAGTATACTGCTGAGGCTGTGTATGACAGTGATGCAGTGCAAAACAGGCAACTAATATTCGGTCTGTCACCAGATCCAAACACAATAAAGCAAAACACAGAGAGACAACGGGACAACAATGAAGGCCTCGTCTATAATATGGAGTTGGGCCTGCCCATGTCGGCCCAAGGTGTGAGAAAAATCATTCCCGAGAGATGATTTCACTGTGCCAGCAAAACCTTAGTGTGGATGCAGCAATGCTAAAAGAAGATGCTTTTTGCTGTTATTCAGGGACCTGGTGTTATTAAGCAAACCAAAGAGCTTGTGTCAGCATGCTCCATGTCTACACTAAGGAGCTTTGCTGATGGCACAGCAGAACCTCTCTAGCATAAAAAAGGTTAAAGACTTCTTCAGAATGTGCAAGAGAGGGAAATGGGACTGTAATCTTGCAAAGTAAAATTGCCATTTTGTAATGGTATGGTCATAGTATGAACAGGATCAAAATAAATAGCAGTTAGAGTAACAAAGATCCAAAGACAGCTACAAAGTCAGAGATACCAGTTCATACTAGTTATAGCTACAGTAGGAAGAAATCCTGTCTCACTCGATCTGAATGAAAGATTCATATAGCAAACACACAATCGAAAGCAAGCAAACTAGTTCAGAGCAATCATGGTAGGGTCTTCAAAGCAGAGATAGAAAAGACTGCTGAAATGTTTTGTTAAGACCATGATGACTTTCAAAGCACAACACCTGGAGGTGTACAAAATATCTCAACTCTTTTAACTGAAAAAAAATCCACAAAAAAACCCAGAGCAATAATATGCGCTGGAGAGAACAAAACCAAGAGTAACTTTACATTATTGCAAAAGCTAGAGACACCATTATGTGGAAAACCTGCCTGACAGCCCTTTGAAGCAACTTATTTACATAAACCTAAACAGTTTAGAAAATTCTCACTGCCAAATTTCTGCAATAGAAAAAGTATTTTCTGATTTAACACAAGCAAAAACAGTGCAGCTAAAACACCAAAGGCAGGCAGCAATGGTTGCTACAGCAGGCAGCTACTGCAGTAATGTTGCATGCCAGCAAGTAGAGTGGCCCAAAAGCATTTGTCAGCCATGATAATATCCCCTGTACAAACCTTGACGTGGGGTGATAGAAGGTACGGTACAATGTTTCTGTAAGCAACAAATATGTGAAACTAAAAATAAACCCAGACAGACATTCCATAAAAGTTGTATACTTGACCTATTCACTCAATGATTAATTATTTAACCTAACACTTATCAACAAATGCTTGTGCATCAGAAATATTCTGGAGAGTGAAACAGTGCAAAAGAACAACTTATCACAGTTGTTTCATGTAGAAAATAGAATGATCATGTTCATGGACAGGAAACTGAGTAGAAAGTGATCTCTTTAAATACATATAAAAAGGATTGGTATCCACATATTGGCTTCTTCTCCAAAGTAATTTTGAAGTACTCAAGTATAGCAACTGAACAAGTATATAAAGAATTATGTCTAACTGAAATACAAAGAAATCATAAACTAAGCTCTTTACTTGCTGGTTTGTAGCGAAGGGCAGAAAGACTCCAAGAGAGAAAGAGAAAGGACGAAAACCAGTGAGGGTTCCTTCTGGCCTTTGTATTGTTTGTGCAGTCAGAAAGACCATTTCCAAATGAAAAACACCCAGCTGTTTCCCAGCAAGCTAGAAAGAAGTAAGCATCCAACAGGTTTAATACGTAAGAGCGGTCAACCAGAAAAAAGCTTTATTGTAAACAGGGAGTTCTTCCAAGATTATATTGAGCTGTTTTTGGACTTCTAGACAGTACACACACCTTACATTGAACATTGCAGTCAAAGCTGTTTGCAAGCTAGGGAATGGTTATAGTGGAAGTGAGAAAATGCAGGCCAAGTGACAAAGTGAGAGAGTGAAAATCCAGAGTTTTCTCCAGAGGCCTGGGGACAGATGGACCTTTTTGCTATGAGCTACAAAACCAGCCACATGTTACTTAGGCTACCAAAATGGAAAAAAACTACGACACAATACCACAAAGACTATCATAGATTTCATCAGACATACTATTACAGCAGCAGTTTCAAGCAAACACTTCTTTATCTTTCCCAAAAATTCACAGGAGAGTATGAAGTAATTTTGAATATTTCACTGCTATACCATACAACTTGAATGATAAAATCCAAGTGGTAGTTAAAATAGACAAAAACCTTTAATAAACTCTGCAAAAGAAAGACACATGATTAGTTCTCCTGAATGAAACAACTTTTCCATAGAAAACAATACTATTTTTTTTTCTAGACTGGATTCCAAACACACCTTTTTGTAATAGTTGTAGCATTACTACTGTTGTATGGATACAAAGACTAACAAACAAAAAGTGAGAGAGACACCTTAAGGCCAAAACTTTTGATAACTGATAAGATAAAGAGCTTCCAAAATGACCTCAGGAAATATTTGCAAAAACAACTTATTTCTTGGGATAAATTGTCCACTTCTAAGGATGCTAAATATGCTGAACAGCTAAATCCTCATTCATACAAGAGTAATTGATGAGCATATATTTCAAACAGTTTCATCTAGAAGCAAAATAAACAGGATGTGTAGGACAAAGAAATATGCTCTCTTCAGACATCTGATTAACAAGATGTGGAAACAGCCTGTCCAGCATGTTTCATGACTGATAGAAATCAAAATAGACTCCCAAAACATTGTGCTACTTGAAGAATGGAATGTTAGACAATCTCCAGATTTTGGAGAGTTAGATACAAATATTATTGCAGCCTTTTGATACTTAGAGGGGGCTCTCTTTTGATGGAGAGAGGTTTTTAGTAAGGCTTGTACGTTACAAGCATGATGATGGAGCAGTGGTTTTACACTGAAAGAGGGTCGCTTTAGATTGGACACAAAGAATATTTTACAGTTACTTGATGGTGAGACACTGGAACAGGTTAACCAGAGAAACTCTGGATGCCTTATCCTGGAAGTACTCAAGACCCTGTTGGTTGGTGCTTTGAGCAACATAGTCTTGTGAAAGATGTTCACTGCAGGAATGACCTTTAAAGGTGCCTCCTAACCCCAAATATTCTCTGTGATTCGATGATGGAAGACAGTCTTAGGAAGGATGTCTGTTCTTTCACTATAGAGTGAGAAGCTTAAATAGGAAAAGTCTCAGAAAAGAAAACAAAATATGAGGGAAAGAATAAATTTTGAATCATGCTCTGACTCTCTTTTTATATTCTTACACCACACACATCCTTTTCAAGCTAATTATCCAGTTTCTTAGATGAACTTATTGACTGCTAATTTTCTATGCACATTTTTAGGATTGATTATGCAAGTTGTAGTTGCAAGACAGAGCCCCTAGATAATAATAGATATGTCTATGTTTACTTCCAGAGCTAGAGAGCATATATATTATGGAGTTCATTATCAAAACCAGAGGCTTCTGGCTGAATTTCTGTACTATCTTGCAAATACCACAAAATTGCTGCCCTGCAGGGACGCTCAGGAAGTAGTAACCATGTAATCCATCACTCCCTACAGAAGCTCATATCCCAGTGCAACATTATAATGAGACTTTTGGTCCTCATTATAAAAAACTAGATAGAAAGCTTTTTTTATTTCTGTAAAATCCAGCCCAATGTTAACCAGTCAAATTAGAGAAAAAAATATTAATAGTAGTGGCACATTTTCCTTTGTGTATTATCATTCAGCTCCAAATTTTCCTTTGTGACCAAAGCTACGAGATACAACAAAGGAGGGCTCACAGGGGCAGGACAGCCCTTTCTCAGTTACTTTTTCGCCCAGGACTCCTAAAATGCAACTTTATGCCGGAGTGTTATTCTCATAAGATGATAGTTGGAAGAACTAAACCACCCTAGGGAGAGAAAATATAATTTTGCATCTCTCATCATTTTGAACTTGCCTAGTACATAACTTCTGAAGGAATGAATGAATGAAAACGCCTTGATTGGCTGAGATGGAAAGTAGAGCTGCTTACAGTTGCTGCTTATGAAGAGAAATCCAAGTTGCAGCCTGTTTCTTACCAGAGAAGAAACCAGAGTCAAAGGAACAAGTACAGGTAATTTTTTTGATGCAGCAGTTTTCTGTATGATAAAGTGCACACTGCTTTGAGAACAAAGGCTACACAGTCAGTACAGGCATCTCCATCATTCTTCAGGAATATCAGCCTGGAGTCGTTACCTAGCTCTCAGCAGACAACCCTGAGTATGTCCAAATGCTGGATAAAGCTGAAGAAAATAAAGAAAAAGCAGATTTTATTATTATTTCAGCCATTTCCCCAAAACCAGAGTCTCAAAATTAGCAGCCAGTACTCTCCCACACCAAAAGAAGTGGTTGTATTAAAGAAAAATTTTCTGTCATAAGAATGATGAAATACAGGGGCAGTTTGTCCAAAGAGGTTGTGGAACTTCCATTCTTGAAAACTCAAATAGACACAGCCCTGATCTACCTCACCTAATGGGGATTTTCTTGGATTAGAGACTTTCAACTTCCAGAAGCCCCTTGTTGTTCCTCAATGGAGATGATTGTCTTCACTAACTTCTCACAGGGCTGGCATAACAATGCTGAAAACATTCCTCTTAGGATATGCACTGCTCAACAGACATTAAGTGATGTAACTTTGCCCTATTCCTGTAAGGATTATGTTGGTTGTCTCCGACCGTCTCTCTGTGACATGGATAAAAAAGCTGAGATATATTGAAGTGAAATGAAGTAGAAATTTGACCAATTTCAGACAGGAACTTTAGTACCACTCTGCCTGGTTGCTTTACATATCTTGAACAGCAAAAAAAGAATATAATTAGAGATTTGAGCATCACAGACAGCATAACTTATGCATCTGATAACACCTTCACTTTTGCCTACACAGATGCAAAAAGTATACAGAGGCACTGTAGTATAAAATTGAGGTGGGAAATCTATTCAAATTGATTAGTTTTAATTACTAAGCACTAACCCAGCATAACTGCCTGGGTTAGGCTCTTTTGTGTTGGATGACCCACATCACCAAAATATCAATGAAGGCTTTGTATACAGCAACTAATGATCAATCAGAATGTAAGATTTAAAGAGAAAAAAAAAATTGTCATGCTCAATAAAATTCCCTTTATCATTCTTCTCCAGGCCTTCTGTGTGCTTTCTTGTCAGTCTCTCTCTACCTTTCTTATCTTCCTTCCCCTTCTTCTGAGCCAGGCTTAGCCCTACCACTCCTAGGCTCAACAATAAGAGGATTTTCTTCTTCGTTCGTTTAATTTTAGATAAATGTTGAATTGGGAGTTGTACATTACCCCTGATTCAGCTGTCTTGCTGGAAAGTCAGTGGGAGACTTAGTCTGAGTTGCATGTGAATGGACTTCAGAGTTACATGGCATATAACGAAAAGCTCGAGGGAGAAAAAGGCAGTTAAGAAAAAAATAGGCTGTTACCATTGAGATGCAGCTTACAGTGTCATGTGAGCCATGTTTTTGCTAAAATCCTTCTCTGACTTTCTAAAAAGACTGCTTGATTCAAAATACAGATGAATCTAGCTTTTCTGAAAATCTTGAGATAGAACACACACAGAAGTTGAAAGCTTTGAAATAAGTTAGGTCCTTATCAGATAGAACCTGAAGTTAAAGGTAGGTCCAAATCTAAATGCTGCAAAAGGTCAGGGAATCAGAAAGCAGGAATAGTATTGTGGGTCCTCACCACCCATAATAATTTAATCTGAGATCAGAATTTGTTCCTTCTTTGTTCCTATGTGCTGTTTGACTACAGATGTTCACATTTATGTTTGTTCCTAATAAATTACTTCCAGGTTTATGTTAATATACAGCCCTTTCGTAAGTCTCCTGACCCTATATCCAGCAATAAACTTACTTGCAGGCGCATCCAAAAATGATATATAATGCCTATCACAATGTACTGATTCAATTTAGAGCTTGTAGGCAGGATTTTTTTGTCCTTTAAAAAAATCCCATGTTCTTTTCATTGACATCAATAGTAAATCTAAGTAAGGCTAAATTCTTTCTAAAATAAAATTTTACAGGTCTTTCTCCAGTCAATCCGCAATGTGGAAATTTGCAGCTGCAATGTGATTGCGTGTGGTGGCTACTTTGACCAGAAACCAGCAAGTTTCAGAAGGCAAAAATCCCACAATCAGACTGGTTTTCCAAAGTTGCTCTTAAACCTGACGTGAAGATTATTATTGCTGCAATTCAAAGACATGTAAAGTTTACTTGCAATTTTATGCTTTAAGAGACAGCATTATTTTAGGAAGCTGACCAAGCATTCCTTTTAGGAAACTGGCCAAAGTTTAATACTTATTTTCTTTCAAAGCAATATTAAATTATTTAAAAAATAAGGTATACATGACTTTCAGAGACAATTCAAAAGTAAACAACTTTTAATCATGCAAGTCATACTTAGTTTTCCTTAAAATGGATATAATCATAAATAGGGTTTCTTTTACTAATTTATACAAATCTCTTAATTTTAATGTTAGAATGTTATTAACTGTATGTTAAAACTCATACAATTACTTTACTTTTTTTTAGACTTTTACCTCAAAACACTTTAAGAAATGTAATTTATATTACCATTCCCAATGTAGACATGAAATAAACTGAGTAGTGTTAGAATTTAAGTTTACGTAGAAACAGTGGGGGAAAGTTGTGGGTGTTTTAATTGGTTTTTCATTTGTTTGTTTCTAATTCCTGCCTCTAAAACTGACACTCTAAGGTTTAAGTGCCCATATCTGTCTGAAGATACAGCTCTACAGTTCACAATTGGGTCTATAGAGGAAATTAATCTCATCTTCTATTTCTTTCATTTAAATAGCCAAAATTAAGTACTGGCAATGCTGAAAGTTTGTCAGGTTTGAAGTTTAGCTTAGAACTGAAAATGCAAGTGGAAATTGTTACATTTGCCTTCTACATGTCTGAAAATCTATGACATGTCTCAAGGCCTATAAAGATTCAAATTTTTAAGAAATACCATTCACCTACTTTGTTTCTGTAGACTTAATGAGGGTTAGTATTCTGAAAAGAGGGAACTCCTTCTTATTTGCTAATGTTATAAAATTATGTATGCAAATTAAATAAAAATGTTCATCTGAATAAATCTGACCTAATCATAGGAATCCTCTGCTTCATATTTAGGAATGGCAATATTAAAAGTTCATTTATTTAGGGAATATATATTCCCTGTTCCTTTCCCTGATAAACATGATATCTAATCCTAGTGATTTTTTATTCTGGATGGTTGTTTCAAGTTACATGCGTAGGGTAGCCAAAGCACATCCACTATACTGTTTTATTCTTCATTGCATCAGAGGGCTTTCATCAAACTACTTTTTTGTATGTGATGGCCAGCACTTGAGGGTCACATCTGGTACCTTGCTGCTGGTGAGTGTTTCTGACTCAGCTGACCTGGTTCCAGTTCCTTGGATGTGGAAGCTTGTGTGTCCATGCTCTAAGGAAAAATGCAAGGCCTTTGAGAAATGCTGTGGCAGAAGATTACTTAGGTCTGAGATTGCTATCGACTGAATCGGACTCCTGGACTTTGAGCTGCACCAGTTTGTATAAACTGGCAATCTGGCTCCTTCTGTACTAAATGTGATGTACATAGGAGTGCAAAGGAGAATTAATTCAGTGACAATACATATCTAAAAAAAGCGTAAGGGGAAAGTTGGTATATACTGCCACAGACACAGAGCTACACATGAAAAAATATTGTGTGGAAGTATAAAATCAGCAAGAAATGATTGCTCAGCAGGAACATGAAGCCATTTTGTAGTCTAACACAGGAATCTGTGTCCGATTATTTGATCGGCAGGGAGTTCAAGCAGCCAACATAATTTAAACTAACACACGCTGTAATGAGGCCCAAAGAAGCAGACCTGTCAAAGCAGAAAAAGAATCAAAATAAGGGGGTAAGTCATCTTAGGAAAAAAATCATACATACACAGACTGTTTTGCAAATGTTATACAAATACATGAAATGTGTAGAGTACCACAAATTTTATAGGCATTGCAACTACAAGGCAAAGAATCCAAAGTCCTCCCTCTATCACGTAATGTTTTTGTGCTTCAGCCTGAATAAATGGACTACAACATGTAAGTATTTTGGCAAATTGGATCTTACTAGGTGAAAAAGACATGGAACAAAATACTATTTAATTATTTTTCTACCACTTGTTATCAGCTGTCACACAGAGAAATCAGTCTGCCAATAGTAAGGTTTTGGAAAGGATCACAACCATATGAAAGGCAA
>WEKY01036213.1:2791-21659 GCA_013390045.1 Picathartes gymnocephalus
TGTGGGTAAATTAAGATGTTCTGTCTTTGTCAACCCCAGCAAAAAACTTGTGGCCTAGCCCAAAAAGTTTAAAATAAGCAAAAGGAAGCTAGTAGCTTTAGTGATGGTGAAAGTATTGCACTGAAATGCACTGCTTGGACAGTTCTTATATGTTTACATTGGAGCCAGTGTATTGGTATAGTTATTGCTAATTATGTTTTGAGTCTGCACAGGGATGTTCGAGGTGTATTTCATTAAGACATTAACAGATAATCGCTACTCTGAGGAGGGAGCCATCTTAATGTAACTGATACCTGCTAAGTGACAGCTAACACAGGAGCAGTAGACTAGACTAGTGACGTAATTCTCCTTGAGTAAGTTATGTGGGAATGTTGATGGCTCAGTTCATTTTACATTTCCCACTTTGGCTGCTTACTCTCCCACTCATTTCACAGTGAAATGTTTATTCAACCATTTCCTTATACCAGGGAATCTTACATGAAAGGATGTGAAGAAAATGTCATGTGAAAGGTCTGGAGCTATCTTATGTAGCAGAAAGCTTTAGAGCAGTTAGGAGTTATTGCAGGCACAACTGAGGCTTAACAGACAAGACCTCACTGATATGGCTGAAATTAACTGCTCTGAGGAGAGTGGGGCAGAATCACATATGAAGAGCTCTACCAAGTCAGTATGTTCAGGTACCAGCTTGAATTCAGATCTGGTGTGGGTCACAAGTTAAAATGAGTTTGCACCCTTGTCCCTAGGGGACATTTATCTATACACCAATGCTATCTTGCTGTTTGGCAGAGTAGTGGTGTTAAAAAAGCTTTCTTAGAGACTGCCTGCCCTGTGTGACCTTCTCCTGTTACGAAATCAGTTCTGAGTAAATCAGTGTCATTCATCAGGATGAAAAATTAAAAACAAACAAAAACCCCAGCTAAAATGAACTAGCCAAACAAAGAAAACTAACTAACAAAAAAGGAAATAAATAAATGATAAGTGTTGCCAAACAAGAACTGTAGTTTTTTTGTACATAATCATTCTGTGATTTCAATACATAGGTAATGTTATTTTTTTACTTCTTGTCTTTATTAAGCATGTCAGTCAAGAAGGAATATTTAATAGGATTTTTTTTTAATCTATTCATTGTATCTTGTCTTTTTTTTGTACTTTAAATGTGCTTTAAAATGTCCTGCAAGATTAGGAAGTAACAATCAGATTCCTCTCAAGAGTAGACTTTTATTTCAGATAAAATCCAAAGACAACTGGTTCATAGATTTCTTTCCATACCTACTACAGGTATAATTTGAAATGTCCCTTTAACTATTCCTACAGTTTGTAGATTCTGTTCAAATATTATTTGGATTGTTACCTTTGCCAACTAGATGACTTCAGGAGCAAAATACCATGACAGAAAATAACAGCAGCTGGAGCTGTATTACACAGAAGGAGCTGCTCTGGCTGGGGTGTGTCCCATGTTCAAAGCTCAGGCTGGGGACAGATCCTTACACTTCCTCTGAGTGAGGTATCTGCATCCTGTCACAATGCAGTTCTTCCCTTCACTGAACCTGGTGGGGTTAGATATTAGGGATATCTGTTCTGAGAGATTCAGGCATGCTGACATGTCCACAACAGGCTCATAAAAACTGCATAATTCACTACCTCGCTCCCAGTCTTTCATCACTATTCTGGTCCTGGCTCCAGTCTCCCTCTCAGAGGTGCCCGATTCTCCCTGCCCTGTGAAGCAGCCACCACCTCTTTGCTTAGGAGGGCCAGAAAGCAGCAAATGCAGCCAGGAGTGAAGGTAGGCTGCCAAGGGCAGCACTTGAGCTTTGGTCAGCCAAGGGAGAGATGAGGCAATTACAGGTGCAGTAGAGCAGAACAACTGTAGTGACGTTCCAACAAAACAAATTTCAATCATTCTTAATCCCCCAGCAGCTGAAACATGTACATTTGTCTCCTAGATTCCAAGTGTAGAAGACCCTTTTTCCAGATTATCCAGTTTTTCTTGATTCTCTACAACTTCAAACTGTTTTTCTTCAGTGTTCCCATGCTGTTGCATTCCAAAAATTGTGACATATCTCCTAGCCCAGAGTCCAGCTCTTTTAATGTTAATGAGGGTTGTGTGATTTGGGGGGTTCTATTTTTATTTTTTTTTAACATTTACCTTGAGTGAATGAAAATAGGAGAATGAAGGCCAGGGATGTGGGACATGCCAGATTTCAAAAGATGGGTTTCACCAAGAGATTTTAATTTGCCCTTATTACTAATGGGGATTCATTGCCTGGGAACGCATTCCAAAACTACTTTTATTTCTTTCTTAAATGTTACTTGCTATACAGGTAATCCTTATGTTTTAAAGGATATACCCCTATTTTTTTTTTTTTTAACTATTATTTGGCTTAGGGTACAGAGTTGCTGTAAAAAAATATGTTTAACTAATAGCTGACTAACTTACCTCTCACAAGCAGGTGACTGAAGTTTCTAAAAATAAGGCATAAGAGATTGGTACAAAAAAATATAACTATATGGGGAACTGAGAGTAGGGGGAAAAAAAGAAAAATGAATGAATTATTTAAATCTTTTTAAAAAGAAAAGAAGCAGCTAGTTACAAAAGGAAAAAAGACCAGTTAATTGGATTTGACAAAATTTAAAATGGAAGCATTTCATGATATAGCCTTTCTGATACTTATGTTCCCCAGAAACTGTGTTGTCAAAGCTCCATTCAGAAGCACTTTTTTTCACTGGATTCTTTGCTGTCTGAGTTGGAAGTGGTGCATTATTTTCTAAGTGTTAAATTTAGCAGTGTGGGATAATTTTCTGAGTGTTTAATGGCTTCCATTATTTAATATAACACTAGTAAAGCATAGCAGAGGTGCTTCATGCTGTGACAGAGCTACAGATGTTGCAACAAAATGCTGAATTCTGGGCTGTCTCTCATACACCACTTCTTTGGATAGATTGCCACAGGTCATTAGCAGTTTTCCATAAATTAAGGGCATGTGCTGGGCAGTGCTTGTCAGAAATTGCATGTTTATATTAAAATTGTAAATTACAGTGATGCTCAGAAAATTCATCTTAATGTTTTATGATATAGCTACACACAGAGAGAGAAATCTTTGGAATTTTGTTTCCAGTTTGAAGCTTGCATTCAAATTGCTCAAGGCTAACCGATGCCTGTAAGAACCAAGCAAATTTTTGAATCAAAATGCAAAGTGAGATTGCTGAAATGTTCTTTCCTAAAATGTCGCATTGAAGACTGTGTTTTGCACTGCTCTAAGAAATTGCTGTTGCTAATAATGAAGAAAAGCTATTGAGGTGGTAGAAATAAATATTTTTAAAAATCCTTCTGGTTTTGTTCCTCTTGGACTAGGAGCTGGCTTTTCCACTAAAGAAAATAGGCAAGATAAATACCTTAATAAAGATGTAAACTGTTTCTTGTTCACTTGTAAAAAAAATCAAATAGTTAGTAAAAGTATTGCTGTAATGACTGAATTTAAAATCTTTATATTAGTAATAGCACCTATTGCCACTAGTGTTACTGACTTGGTATTACTAGTCTGTGAATGTTGCTTCACCTCTCTGGCCTATTTCCCTATCTGAAAAAAATGGAAATATTGATAGTTTAGAAAGTTCTGAGAGAACAGGCTGACAGGTGCAGTAGAGCTGCTGAGAGATTTTAAATCTAATCTGTGAGTTCCTTCCTAAAATGTCACCATCCAAGAAATGTTGCTCCCCCTTCCTCTCTCTGTTTCTGTTCTCCTGTTATGTGAATGTTGTGATTTTAAATTTAGTTTTTCTGAAAAAGAAATACATTTTAAAAAGTCCATATTCCAAGCAGGAATCTACTTGAACCTATTGCATACTTGTTCTGTTTGAGAAAGGCTGCTGAGCTGTCCCGGAAATTCTGGATGAATGTAAGCTATCATAGAAGCAATGACAAAATTGCAAGTGACTTGTGGCACATGTTTACTGAAATGGTTACATTTGGAAGCTGGGCCAAACTGTAACATCTCACTGTCTAAGGGAGATGTTTGTGGTCTAGGTCTTTTGTGCTAATGTAGTTTACGTGCTATTTTTATCTTTTCCATTTGCTTTTGATCAGTATTTTCTGCAACTCCAATTTTTCCCAACAGCCTCTTTCTCAATACCACACTAACAGCAGTGTGTCAGTCCTTGATGCACCACAGTTTTTAGACTTGCCATTTGTTGTGCTTTGACCTGTGCATAGGTAGGATCTGGTTAAAAGCTCCCCCATGTATCTACTTACCTGTTCCAGAATCAGTGATCTGCCTGGAAAAAACTGTTAAATTGCTAACATTAAAATAGTGATGCCATATTCTCTACTGGAGAGAAAGCTGACTCCTCTTATTGCTCAAGGGTGTCATGAAAGCATTTAGGGAAGAAAAGTATTATTGCATTTATACATCCTGTCTTCCCCAAGCTACAATTTCTTCTTTTCTTCTCAGAATCCATTTCTGAAACCCCTACATCACTGCTGCTGTTAATAAAAATTAATCATCATTTAAATGAGCAGTGAAGAGGCTTTTGATTTCTATTCTGTCCACTTATATAGAAATGAATTATCAGTTCTGCTCTTTGCAGTTAAATATGTAATACAAGCCAAATCACAAATCGTTTACATACCTCCTTGTCCCCCAGAGAAATTCCCCAAAGCTTAATGTAGGAGCTTCTACAGTCTTCAGAGGAAGCTTGTCCCAAGACTTTCCTGGACATTTCAGAGTCAAAAGGAAAAGTACTTGGAAGCACCTTATTTGTTTCCCCAACTGCCTTGATATGAATAGTACAGGTTTGTTCTATTGCAGAGTGAGCCACTGGATAAGAAATAAAATTATAAATTATAAACCCCATTCTACTGTCATGCCAGCTTAGCCCTCCACCTTCCTACTTGAACCTGCCTGGGAAGCAGTGAGAGGTCTGACCTGTTCCCTTTGGTATCCAAATCCTGCCCATGGTTAGATAGCAGCAACCCAAAAAAAGTCAGACAAAAGCACTAGGTGTGCATCCTTCTCCCCACAGAGCCAGAAGTGACACAACAGGAATGTCTGTCATCTTTGCAGGTTTGATGCTATCATGGTCCTCAGGTGTTCGGAGCATCCAGGAACAAAATTCAGTAGCACAACATTTCTCTCTCTTCAATCTTCACATCATGACACAAAGTCAATGTGTGGGTTGCTCACAAGGCTGCTGCTGTTAAAAGTTATTTTTGTTTATTTATTTTCCTCATGCAGAGAGGAAAATATTTATTTTCCTCATGCAGAGAGAGTGTTCCTATTGGCTCAATGAACTGCAGAAAGGTTTCAAGCATCATGACACAAAAATTACTTTTTCTTCATGATAGGAATGAATAATTCTTAATACTATGCCCTGTTATAATTGCTTGTACCTTGAGCTTACACTACTGGTATGCTTCCAACAATAGCATCAACTATGTAGGAGAAAAAGAGAAACCCAAGGTGGCTTAATGAAACAAGTTTCCTGTGCTACCAAGTTTCAGCTTTCTTGTCTATTTTTAATTGTCACTATTGCATTACATTAGTCACAGGCACCACAGGAAGGCACGAAGAACTGTAGCATTTCACCATCTAAGGAAGATGTTTGTGGTAGCTGAGTTTTCATATGTTGATATTAGACTATGATACAGGTTTTATATCCCCATCTCTGTAACAAGCAAAGAGAAAGATCAAAGCTTTATAGCCTTCTGAAAACAGAGAAGAAAGAAATAGAGAAAGGTTGGTTTTTTTCTTTAATATATTGCCACCAAATATTAATGTATGTTGCCTAAATGGCAGGAAATGCCAACAAAAATTAGTGGAGCAGATATTTTCTTCCATTATATGGATCCAATTAAATTGATATTTTTGTTTCTTCAGTTAGTAAAAAAGTTACTGTGAACAAAATAATAATTAAAATAATATTACTCGGAAATGCAGGTCAGCCACTGATCTTTGACTAAGATCTATCATGTTATTTCTTAAAGTAATAAATTACAGAAAAAGAAATGTGTACTTCATATGTTAACAGACTGACTCACCTCTCCTGTTTGAATCAAAATGTCTCATTTAGAAACAACAGAATTGGGACATACACTATGTAAAGAAATAAAATATTATTTATTTCTCCTGAGATCTGCTTAGATCACACCTGCCTTTAACTAGAGAGGGTTTTAGGCTTACTCTATTTGTGTTACACAATAGGGAATGCCGGGCAATAATATATGCTGTGAGGACCAACACCCAGGTCTTATCTTGATGAACCTTAATCTATCAGAAGCTTCTGAAAAATTCTCTTTTGCCTGTTCAAATAGAAAATATTTTATCTTTACTTAGAATTAACACATTTCTTATGCATGTGACTGTACTTGCCTCACTGGGCTGGAACAATCCCTTGAGTGGGTGCAGCCCTGTTTGGAAGAGGAGGTGAATCCCAGCTTGGAGTAGGTTTAGAGGGGCTCGATCCCCTTTCTGAGAAAACCAGTGAACTTTAGTTTTAGTTGCCATGAACTATATTCATTAATTTAAATTTATTTTTTCCTAAGAGAACTATCCCAAACCACTTCCACAGTGCTCGTAGTGGCAGCACTCTCTGCAGCATGCTACTGAGCAACTACTGGAAAACTGGTGTTCGCACAATGCCTGGGCATTAATTGTCCCTGAGAGTGTTTAAACAACAGAAAACCCACACAATTAAATTTGTTACTTCACCCAGAAGCTTAAAAAGTGAGAAAGAATACAGTGCTTTGTGTAAGTATTTGCTATTGCTTGTTTCAGCCTGGTTTTAGTAGGTTTAGGAACATGATTAAGGCAACTGTTTCATCAGACCAACAGTTATCTCACACACAAATCAAAGTATCATCATTACTGAAAATTTGACAGCTAAGAAGCCAATTGGACAGTTTCAGTTGATACAACTGAGTCCCTTCTGCTAACTGATTTTTCCCCAGTACTTTTCCAATTTGAAGGTTTTCCTTATTTAGTAATAGTAATATAAACAGAAGTTTCATAGAGAGCAATTAAACTGATCTCATAGAAAGAACTATTACTTATGGAAATACCTAAGATTATTTTTGTCCTTTTATGGTTTTGTTCACTGGTTTTTAATAGATATAACTTGAAGCAAATCCCAGTTTTAAAAATATCTCCGGAGTGCCATGATTCAAAAAAGAGTTTAAACATCTATTTCAGCAAAACACAAAGTTCTTGCTGCAGGTAATAATTATGTGCTCTCTGAAATCCAGAGGGCAATATCTCTGCAGTTTTATCTCTCTTTCAGCCCACGTTTTTAACTTACAGACCCAGGCATGAGGGGGTAGCAAACTTCCACAGAAATGGGAGCTGTCAAGCACTGATGATCTATGGCCAGTACGAGGTTTAGAACAATTGGAATTTTTACGCTCTTTCCACCAGTCTTTACTCGCAGCCATACTCTTTGGGCATTAGCAGCTCTGCAAAAAACAGTGATAAGATTAATCCAAACAAACAGAAAATTTCCTGGTAGACGCTGTGGATGAGAGACATCAACCCTAAATTTAGGCAGTTAAGTATTTTAGTTGTAAATGGTTAAGATATTTACACTTTGCTCCTTTTGCAGTGTTCTAAAAGAACTAGCACATGGTTCCCTTGTTCTGTGTTAGATGTCAGCATGAGGATGCCATGACTCTTGCCCTGCCCAACTCTAACTACATCTACGAGCTGTCTGTTAAAGGTAATTATTAATTAATAAGGTAATTAATTAATAAGGTAACCTCTTTTCTGGCCATTTAAACACCCACATCTTTAAATGTCACTCTTGGCACCTCAGAGGATTTGCAGATTGTTACTGATAATTTACTTACAGTTCTTCCTGTTGAATCACATAATTGGCAATTTTAGGAGTCACTTGGATCATTACAGCAAGAAGTTGACAGCTGCAGGTGGTTGGAGTGCCTTTCTGCTCTTTTCCATGATGATTTTCCTATCCTATATGTGTACTCAGACATTAGATCATTAGATCATTATATCAAGTGTAGATTTGATACTAAATCAGTTTAATCCCATCCTATACCGTCTTTTTTGATCAATATCCCATTGAAAGGAGTGCATTTTTTATGCTGTTGTTGTAGTTTATCAGTAAATAGGCTTAAAAAGATGCTGAATATTTGTGTACAATGCGTAATTATTTGGAAAAAAAATTACTTCCTTAAAATAAGTGAGGGTTTCTTGGGCATTTTGAAATGCTTGTACACCACATTGATATGTGCTACAGAATATAGGACAATGTAAATGAATATACTAAAAGTTTGTGATTTGAAATGGAAAGTCTAAAATCTGATGTCTTTCTTGAATATTACACCAAAAGGCTTGTCAATCCCGCATAGCAAACCTTCAATGATAAGTATAAAAAGTGAAAAGAAGAGTAAAAGATTTGAACCTGGGGTGCTATAAATCATCAGTATGGTATAAGTATCATGTTTTTTGATGCCCTGAACCAGCTTTGTCTTCAGTGTATGAATGGGAATAAATGTAGTTATAAATATTGATGGATGGATCTCTGAAGCTGAATTAAATCCTTGAGATTGCCTCCACCTACCAGTGTGTGGCTCACTAGCTATCTCAAAAGCCATACTGCTGTGGAGATCTGCTGGTGCACAGTGTCAGTGTGGAAGGGACTGTGTCATTTGTCCTCTGAGGACTCATGTGATGCTCTGAAGAGAGACGACTTGCTGCTCGCTACAGCATCCAACAGAAAGGCAAATGAAAGGCCCACGAAGACACTGGAATAAAATAATTCTTGTTGCAGCTTCTGATAAGATGATCAACAGTAAATCATCAACTCCTGAAAATAATATCCAAAATATTAATATCTTGTTTATCTGTGGCTGAGACTCTTCCTCAAGTTCTAGATTGCTGATTCGCAATGCTGAGGTTTGTGTTTTCCTGGCAATTATCTTTCAGTTTTGTAATTTTCTTCTGCAGCAACTTGCATCTGACAATTCTTTTTCACTCTTACTTTCATTCTTTCTTATAAATAATTTCTCTGCATTTTGCTGTTGAAGAGATAAGTTAGTAATTTTTTTCTTACATTAAGGAGTAGCATAATCTCTCTGATTCTTTTTACTCATCGAGGCTTCTTTTACAGCAAATTTTAATAATCTTTTTGAAGCCTCTGAACTTCCATGTTCTATAAAGTCTAGTCAATTTTTTATTTCACACCATCATGCTTAATCTTTTTACTGCTAAAAATTGTTCCACTTTGGTAATGGGCATGTCAGTCTTCATCACACCAATACATGTTAGCTCTCATCTCCTGTGCTCATGATTGACTTATCATAGTTTCTTCCTTTTATCTTATAAGCAATCTGCCTTTTCTACTTTTTTTATCATATATAAAGCCATTTGGCTATTTTTATCTTGAATTAAATCAGTGGATGGGATAGCTGGCAGATAATGATAGCTCAATTTTTCGTTTGATCATGTCGCATTTTAGAGCAGTGAAGAATGAAAAATAATGGTTGTTGTCCTCCATAGAAATGTACCCATCTAAAAATGAGAAAGTGGGCTGAAACCTAGATAAAGAAGTGTTTGGTACCTAGATGTTGCAGGAGGTTTTTAAATAATTGTATGTTAAAAGTTCTGTTTCCTTATGTAATGGTTGTTTCTGCCTTCCCCCTATTTTTTAAAGTGTTGGTATGTTCTGTTATTGACAGTTTTCCCCTCCCAGTTTTGCTTGACCCTCACTCTCTCTCTTTTGTCAATCACCCCAAACCTTTCCCCCTGTTCCAGAAAGTTCTTGATTGCTAAGTTGTCCCTTGGTTCTTGGTATGTAAGCCCTCCTCCCTTTTAATCCTATTGAACACTTAAGATGCCCATTTTGTTGTAAACCCCACCTTACTCCTTTGTTATTGGTTCCCGTCTCATGCTCCACCCAGTTTCAGAAACCCTTATAAACCCATGCTCTCCTTAGTTCGGGGTCCTTTGAGTGGATCACCCATTGGGCTAATAAACTTTTGTTGCCTGGTATTTTGATCCCTTGAGGTCCTCCTCGCTTTTCTTTTGTCAACCTGGACGTGTGCTGCCAGCAGCCCTCAGGTGGCACTCGCTTTACCCTGCCACAGCTCTCGTGGAGCCTCCACCAGGAGACTTCATCTTGGCGTGGTGCCTCTGGTAACCGGGCTCACAGGGCATCGCGTCACCTAGAATTGCATCCAAAAATGTAAAAAAATTTTGTAACAATATAAATTATAGATTGTCCTGTTATTTTTCCAATATTCCTCCCCACAAAAAAAAAAAANTTTTCCAAAAATCCCCCCCAAAAAAAAAAAAAAAAAAAAAAAAAAAGAAAAAAAAAAAAAGGTAAAAATCTGACAGGTCATACAAGAAAAAGTCATCATTTCCAATACCTAAAGTATTGAAAATTCCCATTTGGCTTTGAACTGCAACTGCAATAGGGAATGGAGTCCAGTAGGTTCAGGGTCATGTTTGGGTCAGTTGGTGTGGGTATTGTGGGTGCTCGAGGGGTAACTGTGGCACTCAACACCAGTATTTAAACAGATGAATCCCTTACCTTTTCTTCTATCATCCTTGCCTAACAACTTCAGAGTCTATTTTTTTTTTTTTTCCCCACAATTTGGCATAATGATGAAAACCCAAAAGGTACCATCTTTTGCATAATTTCAGTGAAAATTGTCATCCACGTGGAGGAGAGACCCCTTAGCCAAGGAAAATCAAACCTTGAGGGGACAGCTTTGGTCAGCACAGAGGCCTGGGGTGGCCTGAGAGCACCCAGCTGCTTGCTGGCTCGAGTGGACAGTGGGGACATGGGCAGGACCTGGAGGGTGCTGGCAAGATTTCACATCAAATCCTTCTGCTGAAGTCAGTGGGAGATCAGTACAGCTCAGGAAATCCTTCTGAATTCAAGGACTTTGTTTTCTCTGAAGATGAATAAGGTAGCTCTTAAAGAACTCTTCCGCCAGCTACATGGTTAGAATTTATTTCCCATATTTAAATTTCTTTCTTTCACTTCAAACATTGTATGAGAGTGCAACTGCAGCAGTCAAAACCTGTCCAAATATGAACTTCAATTGCATTTTGATCACACTGTGTGCATCCACATTTTCCTTTTCATACATTTTCTTTGTAGATACGTACTTCTGATTTGCTTTTATTTAAATTTTTTTAAACGATTTTTCTCTAGTGCATTTTCTCTAGTGCAAACATGAGCTTTCTATTTCTCTTTCTAAATGGAATGCCTAAATCTGCTTGCTGTAATTCAGACAATACTCCAAGGCACCAAAGCATTATTTGGTCAGCTTTTCTTGGTGTTTTTTTTTCTGCCCTCTGCTCTGGGGCTGGTATCAGTTTCTATTAAGAGTCTCATTGTGAAATTCTCTACCACATAGCGCTCCTAAGTTTCAGGTAGCACAAAAGAATACTTTTTTACCCCTTGTTGACAGTTTCAGTGTTTTCAGACTTACATTCACTGTCATACTGACAATAATATATTGCATTATGGAAAATTTGCAATTAGTCTCTATACGATAAATATCTTTTATGCAACAATTTGTGGTAATTTCTCATTACTGTGCCTTTATTATTTATTCCACAGCTTGTGGTTTTGAAGGCTTCTAACATTTATTCTGAAAAAAAATTTTCAACACATACATTTACGTCTTTGATCCCATTGGACAATATGCCATAAATATTTATCTGAACAGCTTGTTGTTTGTACAGAACACTGGAAAATTCAGCAGTGAGACCACCTGCTTTGTCTTCCGCTTTAACGTGTCCATATATTGTGTTTCATTGGCTGCTGGCAAACCAGAAGCTTGGTTTTAGGTGTTTGACTGCAGGATCTCATAGATTTAAAATTCTTGAATATAGGCTTTTCAAATTCTGTAGCAGAATCTAGAAACATTTTCATTGCATTTAAGGATAGTCAGGCAATATTTCACTTGCACCTATTTAGCAACTTTAGTTTCACTCTAACAATAAATATACACTATGTCTAAGAAAATATGGGAATTAATGTACAAACAAAATATACCTTTCTGTATGATAGTTTCTCTACTGATACTGAAAATGTCAAAGTGAAATATAGAGGGACCAGTCTGATCAGCCAGCTAAGAATTCTGTCATTCTTTCCTAGAAATCAAAGGGTTATGGGACAATGAGTGGGTGGATTTATTTGGCCTGCACTTCTTGGATTATTTGTAAATTTACTGCACACTTTTGTCCTTTACAAAAAAATGAAGTACTGGTAGATATTTGGGCTACGTTCCAAGAAAAATTCTTATACAGAAGCATGCAGCAAAAAGACACACAGATTTATATTTTCAGCTTTTGGCCTAGATGTTTTTATGTTTCAGTGCTGAAGTTATGAGATGGAAAGCTTTTTCCTAACTAGATAATGAGACAATAAATTATTTGTTTGTACTTTTTTTGGAGAATAATGGTAGCATTCTGCTACTAATCATGTTTGCATATTGCTCTGCCTGTCTGCCATTTGGAACAAGGTCTTTGCATTATCACAGTCTCAGGATGCTATCTTCAGCAGTAGAGATAAATTAGGAAGTTCAAAGGGGTCTAAAGGCATTTTATGGGTCTCTATGCCAGAGTTTATGCTTTGAAATGAAAATAGAGTTTTGTTTTAATAAAAATCCTTATGTTTTCTTCCTAAAAAATTATTTTTTGCTTTAAAAGGAAGTTTATCGTGTTGAGAAAATAAATAAATGGCTGTTGTGTGACAACTGGCTTGCAGCCAATGAGGCCTTAGGGAAATACTTGGGTGCAGAATGTCAATTAGGTGGCTTTATTCCCGTCGTTAAACAATTTTTACAAAAAAAATTGTTTTCTACCTGTTTTTATTCTTCTAGTATCTTCACTTATTTTGATATGTACTCTCACAGTACTACAGGGTCTTACCTGTAACTGCTTACATAAATTTTTGCACAGCCCTCATATATGCTTTGTCTCTATATTTGATGCCAAAAATACGTCTAATTTTTAAAGAAAGAAAAGGAGGGTAGCCTGCAAGTGCTTTAATTAAAGAGGATGTTTCTTTCGCTGTGCAGGTGTTATTTCCTGATGAGCTGGATGGAGTTTCTGGTAATAATTGATACTGATGCTTTTGATTTAAAACTGTCCTATCCATATGAAAAGTAGGTTGGAATGCAGTTTCTGACTTTGAAGACACTTACTACAGCAAGGTCTGAATTCAGTGTTGACACTGCTTGAAACAGTAGGCTGCATTAAATGAGAAGCCTTTTGTCTCACCCTATAAGAGGTTCTACTGCTCATTTATGCTCTCCTTTCCCTTAGATTTGGGTGTGATGGGGTAATTGTCTTGTATGAAGCTGTCAGCCCTGCTAACTTCACTGAGCATTTTATAAGTCAATCTTTAGGATATTATTTCTTTGTCTTCATTCAGTGTACTTTAATAGAAGCATTTCTTTTCACCTTCTGTTATTATAGAAGGGCTTTCTAGCTTTAGAATTGAAGAAGTAGAGAGAGGACTTTCCTTCTGGCACTGCCACGATGTGCCTACTTTGCAAATAGCTAAATTCCTCTCATGGGCTTTACACCGAATTGGTGGGAATATTTTTTAGCACTTCCTTGATAGAATACTGTCGATCATGTCATTGTCCACCTACTAATTAAAAGGATGTGTGATAATGACGAGACAAATCTCAAAGGTAATTCTCTAATTGGGATAGGTCAAGACCCCAAAATGTGTTCTTTCTAATTAAAGCCAAAATCTTTATGAATATTTAATAGAACATTTCACGGAGGCCTTGTTAGGACTCTATCTTTTGTTAAAGGGAGGAGAGGAACAGTCTGCCTCAAAAGACCAGAATAGAAGCTGCTCTTGAATTTTCTTGAATTCTTCTAGGACATTTTATAAACACCATTTACAACAAAGAAGTGGTAAAGGAATATAAAGTGAAAAATGAAGGTTGAAATCGAATAACCACATCCTACTGTTGTGATCAACAATTTAGTTCAAGTTCATTAGTGCAAGAATTCAAAGAGGGTTTTTTTTATATTTTTCCCCAAATCTGCTCAATCATCCTCAGACACATGGATTTTATTTTCCCCACTCTTCTTTAGTGGATATTCCATTTATACCTTTAACCAATGCCCTGATTTTTAAATTGTATTGCCAACCTGAAGCATGAGTACCTACAAATCAGCGTGAAGAGACTGAGTGGCATGAGGTTTAAAATAAAAAGATGCACTTAATAAAGTGATATCATTGTGTTTGCCTACAAAGTTTTGATCCTTTTCAATTGATTCACTTTTGTCACCTCTAATAAAGGAACAGAAGTTTATTATTTTTCTTTTTAAATTAAATTCACTGTAATTCATACTTGATTCCCTAACTAAGAGTTGCCAGTTATGACAAAATTTGAAGTTGATAAGGGTAAAAATATTTTTTTATTTGTATATTTTTTTGCTTGTTTTTCACTCCAAGAAACCATAAGGAAAAAAAAAATCTTTCAAGAGTCAGTCCCTGGGCCACTGATATTCTCTTAAGTTTGAAAAGGGTACAGGATAATGTTTTCTGAAACCACTGTGCTTTTGAAATTAAGTATTAGAAAATAGATGACAAAAACCTCTTTAAGGACAGAACTCTTCTGTAATAAGGTATAAGTTTGTGATTAATTGCTTCATTGCTTATATGTAAAATTATCTTTATGAAATAGCATTGTAGCATCATAATAATTCTAAATGTTGTTAGGAAATGTCTTGTGAAGTAGGAATTTCGTACAGTGGTGAGCACAGCACCAGCTAAAATGTTACTTCTGAGAACCAACTTTTCTACCATGACATTTACATATTCCATTCACTCAAGTATGAAGTTTGGAACTGCATAAAGACATGCTTTTCTAATTAGGAACAGACGAAGAACTAAGAACAACTCGTATTTTCTCCTTGGTATAGCTACATAACTATAGGAGCACAAAAACACTCCTTTGCCTCATGACAAACAGTGCTGTTGATTCTCCAGTGTGTGCTGTCATTTTGCATGAACTTGTCTTGACCATTAATGAGAACCAAAAGGGAAAAGAATGCATCCAACGAAAAGAAAATATGGGCAATTGGTGGAGTGCAGGTACAGAATCTCTGTTCCCTTTCTTTTCAAGTGAAAATAATGGCTGTGGCATGGTGCTGGCTCAGCACGGCTGCTGCAGCTTGGCCTGCATTGGTTCCCTCTGAAAACAGCAATAGCTGGTTCACTCCAGCCATGGTTCCCTGAAGGGAGTGCTCATGAAAGCATTCAGAAGAAAAAAGGAACCAGCTTAGCTGGTATGGGACTCATTTAGCATTAAGGATGCAAGAGAAAAGACAGACAAAGAAACTGATGAGAAATGTGTAAGTCAGGCCATTGCATAAATATCTGTGCATTCCTTTTTAATCTCTCTGCCTTTCTTTATTTTGCATTTTCCTTGAGCCTACCTAAATTAGTCTGAATGGAATTTGACCAAAAATTGCTTCCAAGCATCCTCTTTATTGTGAGGAAATGTAGCAGGTACCTGGGAAGAAGAAGGAGACCTGAACAAATATTAAGTGGCTTTTCCCTCCTATGCTCTTCCAGCTTCCACAACCTTCAGGTCTTTTAAAGTTATCCTGCTTTCCAGAGTGTTTCCACCAAGTTTATTGAAATGTCCATGAAACAACATATGAAAAGACCAGCAATGTTTGACTCTCTGGACTTCACTCTTAAAACTCTTGAAGACAGTGCCTACTACCCTCCTTTTCAACAGTCCTGAGTGTCTTTGATGCTCCTTAGTTACAGCTCTCGCCAGCAACAGAGCTGGAACGAGCTTCAGGCCCCACACTGGGCTGAAGAAACCCCGGAGGCGGGTAAAGTACGGACAGTTCTTGAATAAGCAGGAGAAAGAAAAGCTTACTGGAAAAAGAAGCTGCAGGAAGGTCACAGAGAAGATGGGATAAAAATTCTCATTGTGTTATGTGGTGTGTCCTGTACAATCATTTTACAACAAAGTAGGTCAGATTAGAGATTTGACTGAAGTTTAAGAAAGGATGAAGACTTACAAGTACTGGAGATGATAAAAAAATTTATTCTCTCTTGGGTCAAATACTACAATTATTATAATAAGAGAAGCAGAGGTTTAGTATCAAATTAATAGCTATTAATCATTCTGTATTAGCACATGAAAACCAATAATCCATTTCTCATCTATCCCCTTCTACTCAAACTCATACTGCATTCTCTTCCCTACCTCTTTCCTATTTTTAATAATCTTAGTTCACAAAAATGACTGAGGAAATGCTGACAGGCTTGTCTTCTCAGTTGATTTTTTTTTTGTGGGGATAGGAATTTGACTAGCACAGAAAGCTTTCTGCTGTCAAACATCACATTATAGAGCTTCCTCTTGATTTTAAAGTTCATTAAATTGATTTTTTAAAAAAATTCTCAATCTAAAATTGTTCTCCCAAAACTAGACCAGTTTTCTGATTGTTCCACTATTTGTCAATGTCTATGCTAAAGCACCAGCAGAAACAGGATCACCAGGGAAAAGTTCATTAATTCTTCACATAATAAGCTAAGCTTCCTTCTCTTTCTATTGTTTCAATAATAAATACTCTATAAAATCAGAACTTCAATATTTTTAATTGAAATGGTTTGTACAACTAGACTGCAAAATATGTGAAGTCAATTAATGTACTACAACTAATTTTTTGGGTAATGGGCAGCTGTAACTGAGGCACTACCTTGGAACCCCTTTTCTCTCTGGATTTTTGAGAAACCCCAGAATGTTTTGAAGAGGAACATCTAGTAGAAATGTAGCTTATATTACCTTTACAAAGGTGAGACAACACTCATGTAGCCAGATTAGCATTTTTCATTAATATATCCACCAGCCAAATGTCCTGAGCACATTTTCACATCTGTAGTAGCTGATCCTTCATATGGAAGGATCGAGAAAACAATTTGGTTTTTTATTTCCTTTTAGGAGTTACTCTATTCCATGATGTAAAAGGAAAATTAGTTCCCTCTGACTCCTCTCCATATTCATTTTTTTATGCTGTTTTTCATTGTCCTTTGCTATATACATTGTTACATGTATTGTCTTCAGTGAGAAGTCTCCAGATAATCCCACAGAAGGGTGACATGTCTGGTCACACTTTGAGCAGAGCAATGTCTCTGGGAGGTTTCAGTATATAGAGAGAATTTCATGAAGTCCAGAGACACCAACTTATCCAAATGAAAAATATCCATAGTAATTTTATGTTTATGGTACCTTTTTCACCCCAATGACATTGCTGATTATGGATAGAGAATAAATTGCTGCACCTACATTGACACATGATGTGCTCCAGGGCTGTAAACATCAGCTGTTGAGTAAGGGAGCATGAAGTGAATAACACCATATCTAATTAACACAGGAAGGGGCATTCAGATAGTCAGAATGTAATTTGAAGCTGTTTTAATTTTGTTTTAGTTAAGTTAAAAAATGTGCTGTCTGTAGAAGCAAGATCACAGCAGATAGAATAGTGATGATAGATTGCTTACATTACTGAAAATATTTCTATGGTTATCTTTAAACAGATTTTATCAGAAAAAGTCATATTTAATTCTCTGTTTAATAATATTTGCCTGTACAGTCTGATCCTCATGATTTTAAAACCTAATAAGGTAAACATTCTTCCTTGAGATCTACAAATGTTCTTTTTTCTAATTCTAAATTGGCTTCTCCCACCCCACTTCATCTCAAGAATCTTTTACATAAGCAGAGCCCTGATTTTCCTGGAGACCACTGATTTTAAGGCTCTTTCGGTTATTTGTCTTCCTGGTATTTGACTTCATCATAGGCTTTTGTAAGTCTTTCAGCTGAGGCGAAGGCATTTACTAAGAGGTAAAAGTTACTTTGGGATAAATGATTGGTTATTAACCATTTGATTCTTGTTTTACTTATTTTGTCCTAGAACAACACTAAATGGCAAAAATATATCGTTTGTCAAAATTCACTAATATTGCTTACCACAAGGGAAAGAATGTGTTAAGCTGATCATGTTGGCCACAATGTCTTGATTAAGTACTGATTTGTATATTACTTTATAGTTTTATCCAAGTATTTGATATCTGAGAGGCTTTAATTACAAACAGGTCATACAGCATTCTCCTTGTCTCTGTTATAAATGTCATTGTCATACTTTTCATATGAGTTTCCTGGCATAAATATAGTGTTGAAAATAAAACTGGCTCTTGGTGGACATTCTAACAATTTTTAGTCAATGTTTCAGTACCCATTCTGGGGATCTAGCAAGTTCTAATACCACAGAAGATTGTGGGTAGCAGAAAAAAGAGCTCTTGAATCTCACTATAGTTTTTGAGACTCAGTGTACTCAGCAAGGTGGTAGTCTGGAGTATTCATGATGACCTCTGGCACTTAGTAAACAGCTACGGTAGTTAGGGCTGGCTGCTATTTTTGGACTTTCTTAGCTATGATGATTGTAGCTGAAGAACACAAGTGTCTGAAACACAACTGTGTGTCCCTAAAAAGACATCTTTCTACCCAAAGGCAGGTGACCATAGCTCGAGTGGGAATACAGGGTACTAAAGGCTTACAATGAATCCTAAGTTTGACGTTCTCCCTTGATTGATATTGAAAGGAAAAAAAAAAGACAATATTTTTCTTTCTGCCTGTCAGTCTTGATCCTTTTTCTTCTATCAAAAGTTAAACAGCAGCGCTTGGGGTAGGGGTGGGTTGGGATATACTGTCCCTCAAATTTAATAAAACTCGACATTTGGATGACTTTCATGTGCGTTTCTATTGACTTAGTACTTTCCTTAAGAAAGATCTTGAAAATCTAAATAGTCAAGCTTTGGTTCAGTTTGCAATGATCATTCACCTTTTTTTTTT
>WEKY01036215.1:3213-16520 GCA_013390045.1 Picathartes gymnocephalus
TTCAGCTGTTCGTTTTATTGTTTGTTCCCAAAACCTTAAATGCACTCTCTGAGAACAATAACAACAGTTAGCATGTAACTCCGTATGGGCCAATTCATGCAGTCCTCTCTCAGCCCTTTCTTCCTGCAGAAAATCTCCTGTTTAGGGGGCTGTGTAAGGAATTCAGGGCTGGAACTATCTCTTCTAACTATTTTGTAATAATAACATGGGAACTACCAAGGAGAAAGGACAAAAAAGCAGAAAGAGGAAACAAATGAAGTCTACCTTACCAGCATAATTGGATGTGAGGGAGTGAACAGAACAGAACAGGCTGTGATATGCCCTTTGGATAGCACCTGCCTCTTTGTCAGCCTCTGTGAAATGTGTGGGGTTTTTGCTTTTGGGTTTCCTACAGGAGGGATGAATCTCTACAATGAGGGTTATAGTGATAGGAACTGTAGAGAAAAATATACAGAAAAAAGATGATGGCCACTTACTACAGGAAAACAAACCGGTTTCATGAGAAAGAAATCCTATTTGCTGTTGGTTGACCTCCGCTGAGTTGTGGAAGGTGGCAACTTCTTCAGGCAGTGGCTGGTTGACCTTCTTGGTTTCTTAGACTGACAGATTGATTTGGCCTTTTTGAATCTACAGTAGCTAGGCACTTCTGTTGATAAAATGGACTTTTCTCCTACATATCTTCCAAAATCATGGTCTATGTTTCCACAAGCAGAACAAACTTCTAAGACTAATGGTGAAATGCAGGGAATTGTAACCTGTTGTGTGTGGCTGAGCTCAGAAGTGATGTGCCAAATTTAGGGTGGGATTCTCAAAGCTCCATTGCTGTTCAGCAGCTGCTGGAAGATGTAGTCTTGCAGGCACTGGTGAAAATTGTACCCAAAGAGCCAGTTTATAGCCAGCTAGAGTATATACAAAGACTGTATAGTTCACAATGCCTTTCCACTATAAAACCTCTTATGACATCATTAATATTTCGATCTCACTGAATTTCAGCTGAGTTACCAAGTGTGTATGGGATACACGATTGAGTGCTTTTATTACTTAATTTAGGAAGAGCTACTGTAAGCATAATTTGAACCTTTTCTCTCAGGAGAAGTATTGAAACCTCATTCACGTTTTAGGATGAGTAAGGATGTGGTGTCACTCACAGCAGGAAACTCATTTAGAGCCCACTGGTGTCAATGAAAACACTTCCCTTTGCCTCAGTGGGCTATGGACCAGGAATATGCAAGAGTAAGTGAACTCAGGATTCTGCTGACTGTATCATATAGTATACGCTGTACAGTTTTACTGAAATAAACACATTTACTTAGCCAAAATACGTAACATTTAATTTAAAAAACCTAATATAAAAAGAATGGATTTTGCGTTACTGATGTTTTAAGCTTTAATTTAATGTAACATAGTGTAAAAGACACCAAATATTCTAGTTTTGTTTCATTAGAACCAGATGGTCCATGAAAGACTTTTGGATAAACTAGAGTTGGGAAAGCTTATAAACTCTGACTAGTCTGAAAATGTGCTCAAAATTGCTATATCAGATGATATCCCCAGTTTTATAATATGAAATTCTTTGGCTGTTTTACTAACATCCTGGTAAGGTGTTGTACAATTTAGGCAATTACAAGAAACTCTTTTGGATGCTACTGTCATTATTGTTCTGCATTGGAACTGGAAAAACAACTAAACTGCTCTAATGCAAGTGAAGTATCTCAGAAAACATCAGAGTGATGTTGTTAGTGAAGAACTAATGAGGAAAAAGAATTGTTATTATTTATTACTGACTTTTTTTTTTTAAATACGATGAGACAAATTTGTTTGTCTCAAAAAATTAAAATCCCCCAACAAAATACCCCAACCCAAAACCTCAAGACCTTCATCCTGAAAGAATAATAAATCTTTTCTCTTTACCCTAACAACACTGCTGGTATGATAAATATACATCCTCAGCTGACAGTGATCAGACAGAATATTAACTCTAGAGTGAAATATTAAAGCAATAATGATCACCAGGAATGACACATGCAACTTGAATTTACTTCAGTGTTGTTTTCACTGCAGTCCTGTGGCAGTCCTTCTGTGTCCTGGAAGATATCTTGTGTGTTGAGTGGAAGGCAGAGGCAGTTTTGATGAGGTAGATAGGTAGGAACTGAAAAAAATTTCTCAGGAGAAATACAGGTAACCTGAAATCCTCTTGCTAATATAAATGGAAAGAAAAACAAATGTACATAATGGGTCACTAGGGTTCAACTGTATTTAAGGTAACTTATGGCATTCTGCCCTGATTTATGTAATGGATTGCTGATTGCAGCCAGTAATCTGCCATTGAATCAGAACATACCAAGTGTCTTTGGTTGCTACTCTTAAAGGTCTTGATTACATTATAAAATAGTTTCATACCTTGGGCATTAGGAATGGATTTTCAAAGCTTTTTTCCTGTGAATTCCTAATCCTTCTCAGGTGAGAAGTTCTTGCCTCTGCTGTGTTAGTGGTTTCATTGTTCCTAACTAAGCTGTTTTCATGCAGGAGGCAAGCAGGATCAGGTTCTCTGGGCAGGTATGTCTTAATTTCAGTACTGAAACATGGTCTTGCTCTAAGTTTTGCAAATACAGGTCAAACTGATTTCAATGGGGCTACTCACTGAGTAAGGGCTGGGATGGAAAGTCCTTTCAGGAAGTTAAACTACCTTTAAAAGAAAACCAATTTTGCAGCCGTGGCAATATGAGGGCTACAGTAGGTAGCACATGTGCTCAATTCAGCAGCATTGTATCTCTGAACAAGTCAAAGTTGTAATTTTTGTATGACATTTAGTTTCTTTCTAACTGCATACCTAAATCCCTGGTAGCCCTGCTAGCCTGATTTTTTTTCCCCAAGTAGCTGTATATGTATACATATACATGTATATGTAGATGCGTGTGCAAACACATATTGTCATGCATATGTCTGATAGGGGTTGTGAATTTATCTCGCTGATTTGCACAACAAAGTCAGGTGGGTATATATAGCCCTGCAAATATTGACAGGTCCTTTGGGCTTCTGTAGTTTCACAGTAGGCTTCTGGTTTAGGGTTTTCTTTGCTTTTAATCTGTCTGGACTTAGGACATTCCTTTCCCTTTGAACATTAAGGTCTAGTGAATCAGGCACCCCTGACTTCATACATTGTAATTGACAATTTTCATCTATTAGGGAGTTTAAATGAAAAGTTTTATTGCCTCTACATGCTCAACCAGACCCTTTCAGAATTAAAGATAATGAAAAAAACTTAATGATCATTAAAAGGCATGACTTGCACAATTCTCTGTACAAAGTCAGAATTGTTTTGGCTTTGCCTTATTGGGTATTAGCATTTATTTGGAAGATAACTTGTATCTTAGTGAGGTTTTTTAAAAACTACTCTGTCTGTCAAGTTTGTCAGGGAACTTGAAGCAAGAAAAACTTAATGTGACTTTGGGTTAATATTTCTCAAGAGTGTCTATGTCATAAAACCCAAGACATTCATTTGCATAATTTGGCCTTAGGGTACAGGGAGGAGTGGAGAATAGGCAGAGGAAAATGTACTGGAGGAGTAGTAGAGATTTTGATCAGAGAGACTGTCAGAAGCTTGTGAATTTGCACAAAGCTGTATGTCTTAAAAAAAAAATAAGTGGAAAGAATCTTAACTCAGATGTCTATAACCATTTCTTAATCTGTGACCTACAATCTGTCCTTTTAGAAAATACAGACTCTTCAAACCTCACATTATAAAATCACTATGGAAATCAAAGCTCAGGCAAAGATTTAACTTTGGAGCAAGCAATGAGTTTATATTAAAAGATACCTGATTGTTGGTCCACTGCATGAATTATGTATCCAGAAAAGTCCTGCAAAAATAAAATCCTTCCCTTTAGAACTAATGTTGTCTTTGCATTGTGCCTGAAGTATCTGGCACCACTGCTGCCAGAATAGGGACCTAGTGGAGATCCTGAGTTGTACTTTCCTCCCTGGCTTCTACTCTTGCTTTAGAGAGGAATGAAGGAAATTCAGTCAAACAATCTCTTCTCCCAGAATATCAACTCAGTGCTTCAGGTCTTTGTGGTTCCAACATAAAACCAGGCACTGCTCAACCAGTTCTAAGCTTAAGTGTTCTCCCTGGACCATGTGCTGTGAAGTGGCCCATACACGTGGAGAAGCTCTTGGAAGTCTGTCAGCCACCACCTGCTCTGAGGTATTGACCTATACAAGGAAACTCATGTCTTCCTGATAACAACCTTGGGCAAACACAAATGACTGTATGCACTCTGCTGAGCTGTGTAATTACTTGTATTTGTTTTAATGGAGATGCCAGAACAGGCATCTTGTGGCTTCAAAGTACTTTGGTTGTAAATATGAAAGATAATATTAAAAATGTCTTAAAATACAACTTGTAAAGTAGGTAGAGACCGTTTTTTCTTCTTCCCCACTTATTTTATAGCTTCCCTCTGCAATGTAAATGGAATTAAAATTGGTGATCTGGCAAATCTGACAGTTGTAATAAACAGTCATTGCAAGAGAGAAGCAAATAACATAATGATTTACTTGTGGCCCCATTTTGCAAATTTACATTTTGCCCTTAGGTCAGGAGATATTTGAAAGGTGATGCTGCACAAACCTGTGCTTCAGTCCTAGAACTAGCAGATAAAACACATGGCAAATACTGAAACCCCAGAAAGAAAAATCTGTTTTGAGAGTATAGGTTGGAGTCTAGGAAGTCAGGAAAAAGGAGAAGAAAATACAGACTTTTTAATGATTGCTTCAGTTACTTTGGAAGTTAGCTCACAATGAGATTCTGTAGCTCTGTGTATGAAGAAAGAGTAATTTCAAAACAAATTAGAGAAATATCCAATAGTCCCTCAAACTGTTTGAATCCATTTAACACGAAGAAGTGAAGTAGCCGGACAAATCCGCAGTAGTGGTTTAGACTGTCTGACCCAGTTGAAGACTACCTGATAGGTGCTTGAGACCACACATGAAATAGTAAATGCAAAACCCTGTGAATGGGCAGCCATGTGCACACTTACAGCCAAAAGAAAAGTGCAATTTATTTGAAAGCTGTAACCCAGCATGGCCATATTAACCAAGAATTGTCAGGATAATGTGCAGCAGAAATTCTCCTTCTACTTTTCGTTAGGTGACAAGGTGACATCATGCAGTGTGTACTAATTCTGGTGTTGACTTTGTGTCTTGGGGAAGCTGTTGGAGAAGAGCACAAAGGGGAATTTTTGTGCCACTGCATTCATTTGGCATTGAGAACCTCAGTTCATGTATTCAAGTCGTAACCTCTAAGGGCAGAAGGGAGCGCAGTGAGCGCTCCCCGGTCCTGGTGTAGCACAAAATTTTGAGGAATCATTGCTTGCTCCTGCAATCTGTTATGTGATTTTGCAATAGCTCCTATGCCAGTGCATATCCACAGGCAGGATGATTTTAACATGAATCAAGCCAGCCAGCCAGCCAGATGTTTTGAGGCACATAATGTAATTATTGATATGAAAATCAAAACAAGGTACCATATAAAGGCAGCCACTGTTAGATCATTACAGATGAGACCATCAGTCTTGTTGCTGTAACAAACTCTGTATTCATTATTTTAGCTCAGGATATTTTTTTCTTTGCCTGAGTTGGCTGTTCTCTTAACGAATATTGCAAATCATAACCCAAATTATATGCCTTGAGCTGTCTTAATTTTTGATTTGCAATGAAGGTTTCAGGAGCTTGATTTGTGCCATTGCAAAACATTTCCTGATGGAGGAAGGGGGGAGACATGCCATGGAGGGCTGCAGAATTCTGTGTGACCAAGCAGTGAATCAGATCTCTAGTACAGAGTAATCTCCATGCTGTGTTTGGCCTTTATCCTGGACTCTCTCTCCTTCACAGGAGGTAGTGCTGACTTTGACAGTGTTTTCATAAAGACTTGAAGTGTTTCAATGAAGAGATTGAAGCTTTTACTGCTAGTGATGTACGTCAACTCTGTCAGTGTCATAAATGGAAGGTTTGGGGAAAGAAGTGAAAACATCCTGAAATTTTGTTTCCAGGTTGATATAAAAATGGACCTTTTAATCTTACATTCTTCTCTCCAGGTAAGAGGTAATGTCTTTTACCTTCTGAAAGATTGTGAACTAGCTTCTGGTTGAAAACCAAAGCAAAATAGAAGAAAAATCAGAATCAAACCCAAATGTCTGTTAAAAGCTCTTGAGAAACGTTGGGGTTTTTTTAGTGGAGATATTTCTATTTTTTAATTAAATCAAATGCTTTATGCATATTTGACCTTTTTACAAAAAAAGCCATAAAGTTTTATTGCCACAAGTTGCAATAAAAGTGGAGCTCCAATTAAACAGCTATGAAGAATTTTAAAGAAAAATTAATTAGCTCAGAATCCAATTTTGTCTGTACCATAACATGCAGCAGACATGTGTCCAGTGGCAACTGGCAGTAATATGCAGACACCTGTTAACATCTGTTTGCTGTCCAAGCATGACAACCTCATTGTCACATTGACCTTAAACTAAAGTCAGTCATGAAATAAGAACAATGAGTCACAGTAATTGCTTGGATCAAGCAAAGGACCAAAGCTCTTGGAGCTGTTCACCTTCAGGGCATGCTTTATAGCCCAGCTTTTTCAACAGATATCTAGGGAGAATTGGGATGAGTTGGCCTCTATGAGATGGGGAGATGTTGTGCAATAGGATCTTCTTCCTGGCTGGTTCTTTCATGTGGGTGGGGTTTTGTTGTTCTTATTTTTATTGTTATGGATTGTGAGATGGGGAATTGTTTTTCCATTAGCAAAGGCAAAACAACTGCTTTCAGTGTAGAATGACCTTTTTGATTATGTACATGAACCACAGACAAAAAGAACACAATAAAATACTCCGTGGGCAAACACAGTGAGCTTGACTCATCACTATATTACTCCAGTTCTGCACCAGATCAGTTCAAATGGACAAAGATGGAACTTTACCATCCATGCTATCTGAAGAAAAGCGGTCTCTTTCTTCCCTGACCAGAATGCTGATTTGTAGAGAATGAACACTGCTCATTCATTGTGGAAAGAGAAGTATTATCCATGGGGATCTAATGTGTGAAGAAAGGCTTGGCCCAGAATACTGAGGTGGAGGATGTATATCATGTGGTATGTTTATCACATACACGACTGATGTATCCTGACATGGTGTGTTTTATGAAGAATGTTCTGGACAAGTAAACTAAACAAAAAGATCAGTAGAAGCTGCATTTTCTAGTTTACTATGTCCTCCCTAATATCAGAGAAGGTGTCAGCACTTTGACTGTTTTACAGAAAATACTTGCATCTATGTCAGTTCTAGGAAGTAGGCCTTCTAATGGGTAGTGGCTGACATAACACATATGTCACACTTATCCTTGTTAGGATGTTTTGAGGCTTTCCTTTGAGTAGCTCCCTACCACAGAAATAAATCATCTCCTCATAGAGAGCAGATGAACAACAACATGTGAAAAGAGGATTTATGGTTGTGGCTGCTTTTCTGACTGCTGTAGGTGCCCCGGTCTGCAGTTCCATAGTGCCTCCTAGAGGCACTGGCTCTGGGCAGGAAGGCAGGGAGCTGCACTGTCACTGGTGTGTCGGGACAGCTCGCAGTGCCAGTTGTGTATTTACCATCCTATTGGCCGATTTCCTCCGCGGCTGTTGTGACTTCTGAATATTTGATTCATTTAACGCAATAGAAATGTCCAGCCCTTGGCCTCTGAACCACAGTAGCGTGTCTGTTAAAATGAGATAGTGCTCTGTGGTTTCTGGTTTGCCTTTATTCCCTCACTGTAGATGCTACACTAATAGCTGCACCTTCCAGGTGAAAAAAGGAATCCTTGCTTTTCAGGAGATGGCAGATCTAGGTGAGAAGTATGCAGTTCTGTGACGGACAATCACAGAGCAGCATGCTGATTGACAGACTTGACTGCATTGTAAACACTTTTAATCTTCAGCTAAATTAATGGCTTACAAAACCCAGATGAATTTGTTTCAGATAACTGATTCCAGTAGGCTGTACTCTGGAAAACAAAGCAAATTGTACACTGACTATGCAAGCCATGGCTATTCTCGCAATCTCTAGATAGATGCCTACTAGAAACATTTTCACCTGTCTTGACACTGGGTTACTTCCAGTAGGATAGAAAAGAATGTGGAATACCGATTTAATAGAGGATAGAAAAGGATGAGTTTGGACATTCAACCTGTCACTTCTTTTGGCACTTGGAATCCAGATGGTATATTTCTGGCATCTGCATTGTCCAGGCTTTTTTTCCCTTGTAACTTGCCTCATTCAAAGTGGTTAGGACTGATATTGTGTGACACTGTTTTGTATAGACCATTAAACATTTCTGAGATGGGTTAAATCATTCCAGTATGCTGCAAGGTTTTCAAATACTTTCAGAGAATGACCCATTTCTGAACAGAAAAGCTTCCTGTTGGACACATCCCTTCTGTTCACAGCTGCTTACATCATTGCTTCCCATCTGTGATCTTGTTGTCCATTTGCAATCACATTGTTTCCCTGTTCAATGGGGAATGCAGGGTAGGACTACTGGGGAAGCAGAAATATTTAATGTATCTTCCAACAGTCTTTACTGTGAGAAGTGTTTTGTTCTTTCTGAACAGAGGCTAGTCATTCTGGATAATGCTACAATTGATTTGGTCAAACTGATGAACTTAGAAAGTTCATTGTGCTGTTCCTGCTCACACTTTTATGCTCCTGTCTTCATGTGTATCTTGGCTCCTTGCATCTGCTTGAGATTTGAGCTCCTGTGGTAGCTCTTTTCTCTTTTTTAGTTTTCATTATGGTCCTGGTATTAGGATGTTTTTTTCTTGTCTGTCCAGAATCAGAAGGAGCATCTGGACCTTTATCAGGCAATTAAGCAGAAGTGCAAAGCAGAAGCAAAATCAGTGTAACTGGATAGCTGAAGTATAATGGGAATTCTGTCAGAAATGCTCCTTGATGAGTGATAGTTGTAGTAATAATAACGATGTAGTACTAAGTAAAGGATTAGAAAATATGAAATGAAGGGGTTTATCTTGGTGTTGCCTTGCTTGCCATCTTCTTGGATCGTGCTGAGAAGGCTCCATTGTGTGTGACACTACAAGTTTCTGTTTAAATGGTCTTCAGGCATTATAGCTTGGACTGGATAGGCTTTAAAAAAAAAATACTATTTTTAATTTTTTTAGCATTTAAATAGAGATTTGACCTGGAGTAGAAGGAGACAGTGTCTGATGGCAAAGCTTTGACCCTGATGGTGACATTGTATTTAGCAAGAAATCAGTTCTGTCTAGGTTCATGTGAATGTACCAGACTGTTTTGTTGGTTTTTTTTTTTAATGAAATAATCAATTGTCACTGAGACTTAAGGGAAGACTAGATAAACCTCTGCATTGTCTCAGAAAAAAATAATTCTATTGATCATATATGCTAATTCCAGTTTTTTGTGCAGGCAGCTAGTGTGGCAAAGGGGAAACAAAAGGGCAAGCAAGACTCTATACTGGGTGAAAATAGATCCCAAATGAAGATTCTGTTTCATATATATGAGCAAAACTCAAAGACTGTCAGGAACGTGTAGTGCATGAAAGCTGGCTGTGTGTGAAACCAGATGGGTTTGTAGTTGAAAGAGTTCTATTTCTGAGGATGTCGAAAATCTGCCCTGACTGAGTGCAGCCTATTCCCCAGGGGTGTTCCTCAAGGAATTCTAGGTCTTGGGGCAATCTCAGGATTCCCCTGGAGCAGCTTGTTGCTAAACAATGAAATGCAGTTATTTTTCTATGACAGAATGTTGACATTTCCTTCTTGCAGGAAACTTGGAGGTGCCATGTTTTGTCTTCTGTTTAGAATGAAGACTTGTTTGGAAATGCAGGAAGGTCCTCCCTACAGAGTGGAATGTCCAAGTCTTTATCAGCTGTTGCAGAACAGTGGTGCTCTCTGGAAGGGGAGGCCTTATGCCAGATCAGTTCCTCAAGGGCAAGAGCGATTTATCATCAAGTCACTTAAGCAGACCATCTCACAGCTTCTCCTGTAGTTTTGCTCTTCCTTAACAAATGACTGCATTTTTAAAAAACTTGGTATTTTTTTCCTTTCCTAAGGCAAGTTAATGAGCATACAATGATTATCTTACCATGGTATCTCAAGCTGAAACAAAGTGTCTGAAATATCTGCAAGTCAAGTCAGAATTATGCCCTAAATTGTGTTGATCTCTAATTTAGAACTAAGTGTTGAGCAATAGATTAACTAATAGGAGTCATTCATTCTATAATGGAAGTGTGCTTCTTATTCTCAGATAGGACAATTTTAAGAATCATCATTTGTATCATTCCCCTTACTCTTGGAGAAGGCTTGAAGTAGTAATAAGAAATTTTGGTTGGGCATTAAAAAAAATTTTTTTTTTTTTTTTAGATACAGCTTGAGGTATAATGAGTTATCNNNNTTTATTCCTTGAAATTGGATTGAGGAAAGCATTTGAATGCAAACTTTTCGTGCTGAAGGGTTGAGGTTGAGAGTGGCAGGTATGAACTAAGGCCTATGAGACCCCTGTAGAAGCAGCTAAAAGACAAGTGGAATCCATTCCTTTACTGAGTCTCTGCTGAGGCACTTTTGCTGTGAGACTGCAGGTGACATACTCTTCCAAGGTCTCCAAACAGGGAATTTGATATTGTTTCTCTACATTTCACAGTACTGATTTTGGAGAACTGACCATTAAGTGATCTGCAGTCAACTGACTGACCCATTATGTTTTAATTAAATCACTTTCAACAATCCTTACGAACAAATTCCATTGTAAATTTTCTATTTAGGAAGTGTTGTCTATGTAATTTCAGATATTTCCCTCAGAGATAGTGAAATTAGTTTCTTCTTTACATGTCTAATAGCAGGTTTATCTGTAATAAAAATCATATTACCAGCATCCAGTATCAGGATCTGGCATGCCTTGGATTCCACCATTGAAGCCATTGGCATTAAAAAACAAACAAACAAAACTTGCAGAGTTAAGAAAGAAAAAAATATTTTCAAGCAAGATAATGTACATTTAGTTTATTTATGGTGCAGTCATGCACCTTTAGAAAGAATTATAGGGTCTGTTCTTCTCTCTATGAAACTAAGTGATGAGACATGTCTGAGACTTATTTTTGTTATCAGAATTTGAGCAGGTAAAAGCTCTGTGTTTTAGGGGTAAAGTTCTGTGTCTGTGAATCATTTTTCTGTGAATTGGTACTTTCCCACAATGAAGCAGCTGGCTGAGAGTACAGTGTTCCCTGAGTTAGACGAGATCATCAGTATCCAGGAAGATTTTCCCTGGAAGTTTTTCAGCACTACAGGGATGGAGAGGTCCCTTGGAACCTCTTCCTGCTGATATATGTCAGGCTGTTGAGAGCTCTTTGCTATGTGTTTTTGTATCTCCCATAATCTGTAAACCATACTTGTGTGGTCAAAGTATAGCTGAAATGGAAAGGAGTGTTTGTGAGCTTATGGCTGGGCTAGCTGCAGTTTCACAGAAGAAAACCAGCTTTATCTCTCTAATCCTTCTGCTGGCAGGCAGGACATGAAAAACGAAGGTAAGACACTGTACCTATTTATTGCTTAATTTTTCCCCATAAATTCTAACCTTGTGGTTAGAAAACCCAACAAAATCCACTAATTCTCAAATGTAAACAAGTAGAAAAATAATACTCCAGAGTGCAGGAGCTTGTAAGTATCCAAACCCTAAATATGTTAACACAGCTGCATGTCATGTGATCCACTGCAGTTCTAACACAAAAATATGTAAAATGTTGGAAAATGTCCAGAACACTGCAAATTTCTGATGATTCCCTGACTGAACGAGAGCAAAGCAACTATTAAAAATCCAAATGGAATGAATAAAGAGTTGTGCTGAAATGATATAAACAGCTCTTTTCCTTAGCTAATACTTAAAAGTTCCAACTAAAGCCCTCCCACAGTAAAGCTGTGTAAGCTAGAGGTCTTGCAATGCTTTCTGAATGTATTACTCTGCCTGTGAGCTATCCAGCTGTGTTTTAAGGCATTCTCATAATCTGTTTGGGTTTTTGGGGAGGTCAGTGTGCCACAGTTCAGTGAGAGGCAGGTTCTTCACATATTGCTGAACAGGGTAGCACAGAACAAGAAATATTCTGGCTGTGCCAGTGTGGTATTTCAGCTCACATAACTGCTTTTACTGGTTTCTGAACATCCTGTCTGTCTTTACACAGCGTGTTCTGAATGCAGCTCCATGACTGGAGCTGTTTGTGTCTCCTGGGCAATGGCTGGAGTTCTGTGCACTCCAACTCTGCCCTTGGCCATAGCTGGCTTCCTGTGGCAGGTAAAGCATTGGTGAGAACACCAGCTGCGTGTGCAACATTTGGAAGCTAAAATTCATTGGTAGTCAAGAAGCTAACCAGTACACTTGGAATGCCTGGAGTGAAAAGTGCACAGAAAGTCACAAAAACGTGGCAGAAAACAAAAACAATTGCTTAGAGAAGTATTGTGGAATTTACTCAGTCATAAGTGTTATCTGCATGCCAGGTCTTCTTTCAAAGACATGGTGTTTTTTTCACATAGCTACTGTTTAGTAATAAACCTAATAACCTTCTGCAAATAGCTTCTTGCCCCTGAGCAATAAAGGCAGGATTCAGCTATAATGATAACTGCTGGAGATTAGAAGTTAAGCCTCCATGAAAAAGAGAACAAGGAAATTAAAGTGTGTTCAGTAACATTTGCAAAATAATTTTATTTCCATGCAATTCCAAAAGCAATGTTTCCATGTGTTAATAATGTCAAACAAAAAATAACACTACTTTCATTTTTCTTTTTTTTTTTCCTTTTAAAAATATTTTCTTCTCATCTCCACTACTTGAGGAAAAATGTCAGTTCTTGGTTTAATCCAGCTCAACTTTTCTTAAAAGGCATTTTGTGAAGCAAACTTTTCTACTTCATAAAATTTCTATTTGTCATATTTTCAACCTCTGATGCTGAAAGAAAGGTAACCTCCTAGTTATTTGGTACATTCAAAGAAGATGTTGCCAAAATATGTGGTGGTTGGTGTTGGCTTTTAACACGTTTTAACTGTCTCTTCCTGGAAAATGCATACTTGGAATTAAATTTCAACAAACTCAGGTATATAGTTACAGCATCTTTTCTTAACTTAGGATCTGTCTTCTAGGACAAGGTCTGCCTTGATTCATCCCATTTTTCAACAAGTGTAAGTGACTAGTATTACGTGAAAATGTTCAATATTGATTCTCTGTCATAGTAGAAATCATTGCTTCTGATAAATGTATTTAAAATGTAT
>WEKY01036225.1:0-25507 GCA_013390045.1 Picathartes gymnocephalus
TGCTAGCAGGGAACAACCACATTAAACTGCAAGAAAGATTTAAAAAAATAAAAAATAAGAAAGCTGGCCTTCGCATACTGTCTACAAAAGAAAATGCACTGGTAGCTCCCCAGTCACCATAAACACACTATCCCCTACTGGGGCTGCCTCCCCACAAGCTGTCAATCCAGCTACTTACAGGAATTTGTTGAACCAAGTTAGCACCGTTACTCAGTTCAGCACACTGGGAGAGAGAGCCTGCAGCACAGTTGTCTCAGCCAGGAATGGGCATCAGTGGCTGAAGCAGTAACCTCTGCCACAAGCACATGTGCTCCAAGAAGAGGACAAACAAAAAATTATTATTTTGGGAGGTACCACAGCACTGCCTATCTGTGCTATCTTTCTCCAGGCCTCACTCACTGTGCTGCTTCACCCAACCCTTATGCAAATAGCCTGCATGAAATTCCACGATGGTGCAATCCAGCTGCTGACATACAGAAAGCCAGGCCCCAAGATCCATTATCCATGTAGCTGGCCTCTTCAGTGGCAGCATCAGCAAAGATGTCAAAGTCTGAATGTTCACATACTTCAAACGGATTCAGATGCTCACCCTCCAGGAACTGACTCACTTATTGATGGAAAAATGTTAGTGCATGAATTCATTAAAATCTATTCCTCCATCTTTGAAGCCTGATACTAACAAGGATTCACAACTGACTTATTACACAAACAGCAAAACAAACTCTAAGATCTGTTATTTAGAGAGGATTGTGTCAGCAACTCCAGCCCAAAGTGGTATCTCCAGGTCAGCCTCTGCACAGAGCAGTTGGACTCAAAGCTGCATGTTTCCTGCTCCTGTTTCTCTGTGCTTCCAGGACTATTCACCCAGCTTCCAGAACAGTGCAAAAATTTGTTTTCAAAACAGAAACACGTAAATTAACTCTTCAGATTAAATTTGCATTTGTTTTCCCTTCAGGAAACTCTGCACTCAGTATGTCAGACACTATTGCTAATTTACCAAACAAATTCACTCAGAGAGAAAATTATCACAAATCAGACTGGAATGACTTCCTGGAAATCACTTGTGTTTTGTGCAAGGCATTGGTTGCCCTCAAGGCAAAGGACAAAGGGGGAATGGAGAGCCCACTCATATGCAGAGCCACAGTGGAGTCACAGCTTCCCAGAGCAATCCACTCCTTTTCAAAGCACTCCAGTGGAACTAGAATGGCTCTTTCCAGAGCAGCCTGCAGGACCAGGATCTGTATCCATAAACATGTATCCATAGGGCACTGTCACAGCCTGATGCATGATGAAGAAGCGAGCCCTCATGGCACGCAAGGATACAACTTTAAGCATACCTGTGTCACTAGAGGGGCAAACAGATGCATGCCAGGACTTAACCAACACCACCCAGGAATCTCACTTCCCAGCACTTCCAGCAGAGCTAGAATTTGGAGACACACAGATTGTTTGCAACTACAGGATAGCTAAGCATGCTTTATTTAAAAAAAAAAAAAAACCAAAAAAACCCCAAAAAAACCAAAAAAACACCAACCAACCACAAGGCATTTTAAAAATCAAAACTGAATCTCTCCTACTGAGATGGCAGTTCTCACCACAAAGATCCAACCCCAGATGACAGACTGCTAGGAATTTTTTTTATCTGATATAATCTAAATATAACGATTTGTTTTTGTTATGATATGGTTAAAAAAATCTACTTAGGAGAATTTATCTGAAGCCAACTTTCAACTGGCAAATTCTTCTCTTTTTATTAATTGCCAAGTTATTATTATCCTGTAATCCCTAGAGATACTAGAAGTCCTTGTGATGGAAACACAGTCTTAACTACAGAAAAATAATATTCTGATATTTGAGCACACTCAGTTTTTTTGGTTGACACTAAAGTTGCGTATCCTTCTTTATCAGCAAAATATTTGTCTCCAAGAACAAAACAAAAAGCTCCTGTGTCAGCTGGTCTTCACCACTATAGCCACCTGATCCAGGAGACAAAACATTACTTCTCTGGTTTTACACACTAAATCAACTTTTATTAAAAAGAACTCCCTTCATTTAGAGCACCAAACCTATTGCTATAGAATGCTTATTTTCATGGTGATGATAGCAGAGATGAGAATTGGGGACAAAAAAAGAGAAGGGGTAATTGCAAGCTCATTAGATAACCTGAACATAATGCAAATACGCTGAAGATAAATTTAATGAGCAATAGGAAAAGTAAACTGAGCAACAAGTTCACTTCATGTTCTCTTTCTCTCAAAATAAAAACTTAACTACAACTACTAAAGCCTTTTCCCTCATTCCATCTCACAAGCTGAAATAATGACACACTTTTTCAGAAGAAACGTTGTCCCTGTACTCAAGACCTAAGAGCTTTTATCTTCTTTGGTCTTATTTACACTGCATGGAGGGAATCAGGACATCAGCATCAGGGCCAAAGTCCTCTGGGACAACAGGGAGGGGGATAACAGGTTCCTCAGTCAGGTGGCAACGGGGAAGCTTGAATGTCTACCTCACACAGCTCCATGCAGTCACCCACCCAGACACTGAACTGCTCAGAAGGAAAACATTTAACTTGGATTATATAGAAGGGAACACATTACTTGGGCAGCAGCCAGCCCTCATGGGCAGCACACGATTTAATAGGACTGTGTACAAAGAAATTCAGGATTTGTGTGCATCCCAATTCCCACTACATTTCACTCAGATCATTTTGAAAATATCAGCTGTATAGTTTTTGGGCCCTACATCCACACCTGCAAGCACGGGGAAGGCAACAGATCACTTCAGAGAACAGCCAGACATTTGTACTCATTTTCTTTGAGGATCTAGATTTTTCAGACTAGCAGGAAAGATCCCACGCTCTAAAGCTGTCCTACAATCTAAACTATGCAAACTGTAGTTGACACCACAGATCCAATGAACTTGGAGACGTATCACCTTATGATATATGACAAAAGAGTAGAAATTTTTGTTTTGGAAGACAAGTAACATTAACAAAAATATCTCCTGCAGCATTATTTATAGTGAGAAGAACAAAGAAGAGCATGTGGGAAACTGGGAGCAAGCCACATCATCTATGAGGCACCGTGTCAGCACAGTAGTTTTCCTACATAGTGAGTGCTGAGGAGTTTTGGGCCCATCTGCCCCTGACAGAGGTTCAATGTAAAGTCCTTACATATCAGTACATCATAGAGAGCTGGCACAGAAATGCACAAAAGGAGCTTGCTACTCTCGGAAGGAAGCTGAGAGTCCCAGCTGTACCTCTGTTCCAATTAGCTGCTTCATGAACTTTTGTCACAAGAGAAGGTTTTCTGAAAAAATAAATACATGCTCTGATTAAGTAAATTGTGAGGAGTTAATTTGCAATTCTGCAGTCCCCAAGGGACTCAAGGATCAAACTCTGGTGTTTCAGCTACACTAAAGTAATAACTTACGTTGTAAGACGTATGGCCTACAAGGAAGATACCAGGACAAATCTTGAGTATATTATTTACCTTAGTGCCACTGATTGAAAGGCACTACAAGGCCAATTTAAGCAAACAAGACCTAACAGTCCCACTACCTGCTCCAGTGATTAGTACAAACAGGCTGTTTTCGCTGCTGGGATCAACAGCTCCACAGCTAACAGCTTCCACCAGCAAGAGGGTTCAGGTCAGGCTTACAAAAAGAGGCAAAACCAAGCATGTTCCTCCATTCAGATTCCAATTTGCTAGAAGTCACTACACAATTTAAATCCCTGCTCTCACAGAGACATGCAGTACAAGGTAACTCTCACAGATTCCCACATTTCTGCTATTCTAAACACCCTGTCCTCTGCTCCATTTGGGGCTAGATTTTTTTAGTTTGTTTTCTTCCGATATCTCCTTCCTTTGATTGCCTGGAACTGAGTTGGTCATTACTATTTCAAGTAATGTTGCCCCAGCTCTGCAGCATCTCAGAGCTCTGAACAGCAAATCAGTCTTTTAATGTAGAGTGCACTCAATAATAAGATTAATACAAACTACACAGCATCTTTAGAGGGCCATCTTATATCAGCTCAGCAAGAGGACCAGAATGGAGAGAAAACAGTGCTATGAGTCCAGGCAGCTCTAAGCCTCTTCTACAAATCAAAGTGAACAGCCACTAGAGAGTCTCCACTTCCAAGCGACACTGTGCACTGCCAAATATTTTAAAAGTCACTGTCCTCTTTTAAAGAACTCAAAATTACCCAAACACTATTTACACATCTATCATAATTAATCTTCTACACATAGAATCTCTTGATAAAATTATCTTCTTTAGATTTGGTTACATAAATAAAACATTATATTGGGCTGATCAATATACTGTTGCAAAGCAAATGGTTTATGTAGGCTGGTGACAAGCATCCCTCACCACATAAGGTGTAAATATAAGTGTGACAATTACTTGGTCTCCAACCACTACAAGAAATAAGGTTTTATCAAGGATAAAAAAAAGTTGCATAATTGCTAAAAACTTTTGAGATTTGTCTCTGTGGAAAATGATGGATATTTGTGCTAATTTGCAAGTTTTCCACCTATATATCACCAAATATAAGGCAAAAAATATTTAGCTTACAGGTGAAAGGATGCAACGTCATTGCTTTGATGCAGAATACCTGACCTCTCTTTTCACGGCAACTCTGAGTATGAGTATTTCAGCTGGAAATTGTGAGAAAGTGATGAATGACTTGTACAGTTGTCCAACTGGTTTTCCATGCATCTGCTCCACTTGATAAAATACAACTTAGGTAACTAGGACAAGGCAATTGAGCAATAAAGACAGCACAGGAAATGCCATTTCTGCCGTTAACCAAAATACTCATGTGGCATTTACATTCTCAGAGAACCACTGGGAAAGTCTGTTCCTTTTTTCTTTCTTTCTTGAGAACACAAATCAGTAACACATCCTTTTTCTCCACCGACATGGACTTGGCAGCATATCCCAGTATTTTGTTATGTCAGCTTTGCAAGACCTGTGTTGCATTGCTTCAAGGCCTCAAGAAAACCAAAACAAGTAAATTATACACTGATTTAAGACTTGCCCTTTTATCCTTTGTGTGTCCTGCACACAAAGAGACACTTGGCTTCCCCCCTAAACCTGGCCCCAATTCAGCTGCTGATTGGAGCTGGCTTATGGGATTAATGTCCATGATACAAACTAATGAACATTTATGAATCAGGAAGTCTGTATAGGTACCTGGACAGTGCATAGTGTTATCACCAGTGCATCTGTGAAGAGTGTTAGGACTTTAAGAACCTGCACCAAAACAATACTCTTGAGATGAAAACCATGAAATAACAAAATCACTCAGACATCTTTGGAGGACAGAGGGACCATGAAGTGCTGGTTCCCCTAAAAGGCAGCAGTGCCCTGCCTGCCCACACTAGTTCAGGAGGCTGGGCAGAGGAGGTGGCTGCCATTTCTATAAGCATTCACTAGCAACTGTCAGTCCAACCAAAGAGACAAAGAGACACATGCAACCACTCACCTCAGACATAACGTAGGAGCCCAGGACCACAGAACACAGGCAAAATGCTCAGTTCAAGCCTGCCTTTCCTCTCTAGATCCCTTGACATCAACCTAGTTCCCTGCATATGTAGGAGCCGCTTTCAGAGCAGACTGAAACCTGCATTTTTTATAATACACCTACAGTTTTGAATTTTGTACCCACATATTCTCTCCTAATACAGGCTGTTCTGAGCAAAGGATGAGTTTTGCCCCAAAGGTTTGACAGCTCCGAGGACAGTACCACAGCAGGGTATGCACTGTTCAAAGAGCAGGAAATGACCACACTTCAGGTGCTAATCCTCCAAGAGTCTACAAGCAGAGACACCTTGTTATCCCTAATGAACAAGCTGGGGTCTCACATGCACGCATTGATGCCACAAGATACCTGTTTTTTGCTAAAGGAGAAGGGCGTCAATCACAACTGGAAAAAAAACACCCAAAACCAAATTTCGTCTTTACTGGAAAATGTCGGAATGAAAATTTGAAACAGTAACTAAAAATTATCTCATGTCCAACAATTAGTAATTCAGGAGCAGATTTCACTTGCACCTAAAGAGTAAATCCTTATTGGTGGTGTTTAAGCAGGTGACCTTCCATTGATATATCAAGATTTATAAAGCATGCTAGTTGTTTCACTGCAAAATAACTCTCATAATAAGATTTCCAGAGATTAGAGTCCAGGCTTAACTGCTGAGCTATCAAGTCCGTAGAACACCATTCAAAGAAAGAGCGAATAGAAATGTCAGTTACCTTTGAAATACTGCAGCTTCAGTCAGACCCAGCACAAACTAATCTCTCTCTCTCTGCTCCTTCAATGAGTACAGAATAAAACCCACGTGAATGCTCACCTGCATGCATAGTCACACACTTATGTTTTTAGATTAATTTGCCAGTTTATTTTCATGGTCTAAAGAGGTAGGAAGCCTCCCTCATCCTTCCCAAAAGTCACCATACGAGTTACATGGGAAAATGTACAAGTGACACTGAAGGATCTGCACTTTCTCCCTTTAAAAAATGATCCAAAGCTGGCAGGCCATTGATTTTGTTATACGTTGTCCTTGCTCTGCAAGGAATCCCCTCATAACTTCCAATACAGCAGTAATTATGCCATAATTTTTAGCAAGGTCTCTATGCTGCTCACTTGTAGGACAGTCTAGAAAATTATGGAAAAATCACTAACAATCTCATCCAAGTCACTACTATCCCTCCCACAAGCTTTGTAGAGAATAAATGAAAGCAATAGGGTTGTTATAAAATGGATGCTGTACTAACTCTACCAACTGAATATAAAGCAGACTTTAATTCTGAGGATTCTAGGTAAAGAATGTCTCAGTAGGAGATAACAACTCCTCACACTATTTAATCTGCCTTCAGAAGCTCTTTCAATGCAAGATGATAATTAATAATACATACTTCTTTTTAGTGACTCAAACAGGCTCTAGATTACAGACCATCACTTTTCTATCCTGTATTCCTGCTCTCATGTTGAATTCACAGTGAAATCCCAGCCCCAGTCTGATATCCAGGGCCTTTGGTAAAGTCCTGCATGACAACTCCCTTCCTTAAGGAGAGTAAAGCTGGCAATCAAGAACCTGAACCTCACAACCAGAACTGACATCAGCCTCCCCTGCAACAGGAAGCAGAACACAGAACCTTCCCCTTCAGAGAACAAGAAACAAAATCTATTTATTCCATCTAAGGTTCTCACAGTTATGATTCATACAACCAAGCAACTGAGGGAAAAGGACTAAGGGACATACTTACCAATATATACTGTAGAAATCATCTCAGCATGGCGAGTAGGGCAAAACAGGAATCTAATAAGACTATTTAATAGTTCTTTTATTGTTAATTGATCATAAAGATTGTTACAATATGAATGTTCATATTTCAAAAGACATGTACAGGTTATTCTATCATTCTTTACATTTTACACTGAACTGAAAGAGATTACATATACTTTATTACAGACCACATTTGACAGACTACCCACAGATGTTCTTTACAATTTTCCTGGGTACAGCACTACATTATTCTTATTATGTAAGTCATTGCTGTCACAGGAAAAGTTTCCTATTTATAGTTTTTCTGTATGTGCAGGAGCTATTATCCTGGCATGTAAACGTAGTATGCAAAAGGGTTTAGTGATTCATGCACATCAGTGCAAAATTGAATGATGTAGCGCTGATTGCAGGTAAAGCATATTTCACTTGAAAACTGTCCAGGTGACAGCTCTCGTGTATTGGCAGTCATGTCCCTACTGTTGACACTGTTTCTGTTTAACACAGCCCAAGTACTAGTCTCCAGTAGTATTTGTATATTAAGTTCCGTTCAGCTCAGTGGAGTCATGTATGTGCACGCATAGACATGCACGTGCATAAATAGTTTTATGACTAAGGATGTACAATGAAAAGTTTACTGGAAATCAATAAAAGGATCAATGCTGATCAGTATGGAATATCCCTGGGGAACTTCACAGCAATGCAAATCAGTTCTGTAAGAAAATTTTAATATCCTTAGCACTTCAGGGGGAAAAACTACTTCCTGAAGAATTTTTCTAAGTAACAGATGGCATAATGAAGCAGGAATAATTCTCTAGTAAAGGACTGAGTTGGTTTAAAACTTTGACAGAAATGTAGTAACTACCGAATTGTCAGATTCAGGATTGGGCACTTGTAGAGAATCATCTTTATTTTAGTCTCTTTCCCAAATGGAAAAAAAAAAATTAAATCCCTGAGTCATAGCTCAAGAGTCACAAATATAGGACTTAAAGTAGACCATTATATGACTCCAGGAAACTGCAGGACGTATCTAAGCTATCTGCTTAGAATAAGTAACAGCATCAGCCCAGCTATGCATTTTCTAGTATCTCAAATGACATTTTATAAAGATGCACTTTTCCATGTAACTAACAGCATGATTTCACCAGTTGTCACCACAAAAAAATCTACATGGCAAAACCAAAACTGAACAACAGCTTTTTCAGTATGGAAAAAGGAAAACAAACTTCTGGTTTGCTTTCTGCCTCCCTAGTTAATATATTAAGCTAGACAATGTGAAAAGCACTATTTTAAAGCACTGCTATAATATTATTTGTCTCTGAGCCACCAAAGTAAACATCAAAGTACAGGCATGATTAAATAACACACAAGACCACTTCATAACGCTATTAAAAAGTTAGGCTGAAAGAGGCCTTTTTCTAGATTGAAAAATTATGCCGGCCTTAGCCATAAAACTCAAGACCATTTAAGATCTCTTTAGACCATGAATGTCTGTATGACACACCTCAGTAACTACTTCATGACGTTCCCTAGCAAAAGTACTATTGTAAACAATAATTACTACTATTAAGTGGTTATAAGTTTGAAGCCTTGAAACTATTTTGTCATTAACACGCCCTACACTACACCACAAGTCTTCTGGGGAAAAAAGATAAGAAAGGAAAAAGAAAAAGAAGCCTGAAGTTGTCAGACACAAGCAGAGAGCCCTAAGCACCTTTACCGAAACATTTACAGACCTTTACAACATTCTCAACAGCGGATTTAGTGTGAAAGCAGGTGTCAAAACCCCCAACACAAGAATAACAAACACCAGAGTCACTCAGCTTCCAGCTGGGAATGAGTCCCAGCCTGCTTCCCCAGGCCAATTCCAACCGAAACTCTCTCTACTGCTTCATAGATGCTCAGGCCTCCAGCAAGTTCCACACAGCGTTAGAACTAACTCCAACTCCCTGACAAAAATGAGATTATTGTGTTACCACTTCCTAAGTTTCTGCAAAATATGCTTCTTTTAAGGACTAACCCAAGCCCAGCAGAGACAAAGTAAAGATTCCTAGCTAAGGCAAGCCACCTTGCAACCCAATTCACAGAGGTCTTCAGCACTTTGGCAGGCCCATGGCAGCCCCCACCAAGGCGAAACATCCCAGGACTTGTCCATTCCAACTCTGCAAAAGGCCACACAAAATACCAGAACCAGAAAGATCCATACCAGAACCTTCTGCTCATTTTAATACCAATGCATTACTGGAGCAGTAATTCTGTACATTTTGAAGTACAAGTCTTCATCAGATTTACACACCATTAGTGGCAGGACTCCTGGGGAAAAAACTCATGTTCTGGTTTTTGTCCCAACTTCAAAGAGCACCAACACATTATGCTAATTGCTAATCATCTCCTCCCTCATTCACTGCTCAAACACTGAAAAAACCTGCACACTCCCAAAACTAAAGCTGCCTGCATTAGACATTGTCTAAAGGAAGTATGCTAATCATGCCTAATTTAGGATTAACATTTTAATTTCAACTTCAAGACAGCTGGGCTCTTCTCAAGGCAAAATCAAGAGCAGCACAGTAAATCCTTCAGGCACACTCCCCTGAGTGAAACAGCTTTTCTTTCCAAGCTGTTGCTGTGGGGTTCTCGCTGGTTGAAGACACCATCAACACACAGCAAGAGAAGATTTTTGCCTCTCTGGGTAGCAAACTATCAGTGCAAGGACTGCCCAACCTGGGGCAGTAGCTTTCAAGAACTGCGAAGATTTGCTTTTCCTCTCCTGAGGGTAAAATAAATGCCGTATAGCCTTTCAGATTCAGAGAGACAAGAAAATGGAAAGACTTACTGAACAACTTGATCCACCCTTCCAAGACAATTGTTCCCTATTTATGTGGCTGCCCCATACCATGTGGTAGAGTACCATTGATACCTGTTTTTAATAAAATACAAACACTTCAACTGCATAATTAAAGTCAGATTTCCTTTAACAAGTATCACGTGCTATTCACTTGTCCGGCAGGACTTAAAAACTGAAGCAATACATAAAGTTATTTAGGTGAGTTCCTCAGAACTCACTGCATTAAATTCACAATAAGCTTTGATATCACTGCTAACAAGTAACTAAATTGGTGTTCCAGCTGTAAGTATTTTCATGTTGTGCTTGCAACCATTTTAACATTAAACTGATAGAGATACACTCTCCGCAAAGAAGCTGCTCAAAGGAATATACAGGTGTGGATGCCCTGAAAGGGCGGGCCCCTAGGTTCCGGCTTCTCTCATAGAGAATCTACTTCAGTTTCACCTTCCACTGCTTTGCCTTACCTGGCCAAGCTCCAAGTTCTGTAACCGCAGTGATCCCTGCCCCCTAGCCACTCCTTCCCCATCGTCCCCTTGGCCCCTCATACCCTAACTCCTCCTGTGTCCCTGCCCCTGCCTCCCCAGTAAAACCCTGAGATTCTGCGCCCACGGGGGTTCCTTCTCTGCCCTTTCCAGCGTGTGCTGGTGTTGAAGCACCTCCTGACGCCGTGGCCTCATTTCCAGGGCTGCCCGTGGGAATGTGGTACGCCCCCGCCAGCCCACTCGCAATTCTGCCCCGCGTGGGAGGCGCTCCAGGGAAAGCTTGCGGTGCCGGCCAGCCTGCAGCCGTGCCGCAACATACAGGATAAAAGCCAGCCATGCTCTTACTGTTGCATCAATCGTGAGAATGAAAGTAATGAACCACCTGTGCAAGCTCCCTGGAGATGCTCCAAAGTCTTTGTAGGGAAGGCAATCTGCATTTACACGGCCCCTGGACTAGCAGAGTTTCTTCGGCATGTATTACTCTCCCAAGGTAGCTGAAGAGCTTTCAAGGCAGGGCAATGAGCAGGTGAGCACTACAAGGCAGTTATCAATCAGTCCTGGATCCAGCAAGAGCCGGGAGATCTGAGCCACCGATTTACAGAGCCTCTCCCTCATGAAAAGGCATCTCCCAGTGCAGCTGTGAGACGGCCAAAACCTACCCACACACCTCAGTACTGCCATGCCTCTCTTTACCTGCTGGAGTAAGCAGATGAGTATTGAGGATGTAGGAGGGAGAGCAGTTTCCTCTTGCTCACTTCTGTGCAACCATACAAGGTCGGCCTGAATTCCTGACCCCCACATGCCATCAACTGCTGCCAACTGGTCAACAACACAAAAAATGTTGTTGTGTACTGTTCTGCCCAGATCTCTATTTCCCTACAATTCACCTGAAAAGTTAAAAACCTTGGGCCTGCCCTTTTTAGACTGCAGGTGATGCCTTAAATTTCAGCTTGTATATTTTCCAGATCAGTACTGCCTTAATGTATAACTCCAAAACTCCACAGCCTGTCTGCTACTGTCTTACCGTTTTATTCATATGAAACAACTTCTCTCCAGGCCCTAACTTCAAGGACACCCTGTTTTTCCAAGCCCCAAAAACTGTAAACAACCGAGAACAGCAGCGAAGAGAAGGGGGGCTGAAATGGAGAATAGGACTGCAGTACCTGAAGGTGTAATTGGACAATTGGTTTCTGATACGTAGATGGACCAAACTTATATCTGTCCGAAAAACACGTGTTGGTCCACCTTGGGTGTAGCCTCGGCCAGGCTCTTGTACTGCCCAGGGTGTACCCTGTCAAGGCCTTTCAATAAATACCTACCTTATTCTTTTAACTCTGTCTAGCCTCTGTTCTAGGGAGCCTCTGAAGGCATCACAGGCACTTCGATGGGGAAACACAAAACAAAATTAAATGTCGGTAAAACGTAAAATACCGAGCCAGGCTTATACAAATCACAGTGCAAACCACACAGTTCTATTCTACTAATAGTCTAAGTAACCTTAATCTGTTGCACACATGCATATTCAGAGGGAAGTACAGAACGCCAACTGCCCTCAGGAGAAGAATAATGTCAGTTCCTCATTACTGCCATTGCTTACAGCTCTGCCATCTCCAGCCCACCTGCCACCACCCTGGGCAGCTTTGTGCCGCTGACTGGAGCGCATGGACTGCTTTATTGGTCACCGAGAAAATACCACCCTAGTATCTGAGCCCTGACATTTCAAGGAGCTCTAATTCAGCTTTCAGCTCAATTCTTTGTCCTCTAAAAATAACTCAAGTTTAATTGCAACTGGCTACAGTTTTCTAATTCTTTGTGACCCCAAACCTCTAAATCTATTACCCAGAGACAGCTAGAGTAATCCTTAATGAAGGTGTGGGCACAATGCAGCATGCTAGGGGCCATCTGGTTGCCAGGTGTTTCCTGGTTTAGCTTTTCTTCACAATACACATCATTCCTCCTCCCCTAATTCGAAGGACGGCAATTTCTACCTTAGGAAAGTTCTTCATTAAAGACACAGACAAGGGCTTTATTGCAAGCAAGTCAGCTGCAGCAAAGTTTCAGACCCCCCAGCAGAAAGCCGAGAAGGGCTGTTTATTACCACACCTATCTCCCCGTGACTATGACTACATGATTGTGCCAGGACTACTTCTGACGGTTAATAGGAAGTGCAACATTTTCACTGTGACCTCATACTTTGTGTCCTTCACAAAAAAAAAAACTAAATTCCAAGGTTAGAGCAGTTTTTATAATAGCACCATTTATATAGAAATCAGGTAATTTAAAATGTACTAAGCAAGACTGACAACCAGGATAATTTGATTTCTTTCAGGGAGCAACACAACCTATCAGTGGGGTTAGATCCTGTGAACTTTATTTTCAAAATGGAGCAGTTAACTTCCTTAAAAGCCCTGTCTTTAAGACAAGTAATAGCTTTCCAGCTTCCAGACACACATTCTTGCCCCTCCCCTTCACCAGTGCTCTGAAAAATTTAGAGAGCTGGACTGGTAGCAAGTCATTTTTGTACAGCACTAGCATTGCCTCAGTTCAGCTTACTGAGCCAGCTTCCCACAGTGTCAGGCAAAGACCAGGCATCATAGGAGCAAAGAGGCACAAGATCCTCACAGAACCAGCTGGGATATGCCCTGGCTGCCAAGAGACCACATCCCAGACGTCTGAATAGGAAGGTTTCTCCTGGTTCCCACTACTGTGCTAAGATTTAGTTTGCATAAAGCATCTCATATTTCATGCTGGTGAGAACTAATTGCGCAGACTCAGATTGGTGGGGATACTGAGACAGTTATTGTGAGAAATAAGCTGGTTTTACACACTTCTTCAAGACACAGTATTTCCTTATGTGGTATTTCCTTCACTAAGTGACCTGTCACATATTGCCACATCAGCAACATATTCTAATGTCCTTATGTGTGGTGATCACGTGCTGCTCACTTGTCTGGCAGGCTCCTCTCTGCAGAGCATCTACCATGTCCCATCTCCTTCCCACAAGGTCAGGCAGAGACAAGCTTCTCTGTGCTGCCGTGGCATTCTGCAGGCACGTCCCACAGCCCGTAGCTCAGTTCCATCTTACCTCTCTTCTACACAGGCTAAAGCCAGAAAACATTTACTTGCGTACTTGCACTAGTCAGTTCTCAGGAATGTTTCAGACTGGTTATGTACGAGCAACAGGGTCAGTGGACATGCACAGAAAACTTGTGCCAGTATTTCTCAAACACGATAAAGAAAACTCATTTTTACAGCAGAGACAAAAGCCCTTGTGACTCCTTTCCCTGATGGAAAAGGGGTCTGTGCTGGGGAACTCTAGAGAGTCAGGATGCTCCTGCTGTGCTTGGGAATTAGCAGGTTATGAAATGGAAACAGCTGCTGCTCAGAGACACACAGGGCAAAAATGCCTACTCTGCCTAACAGCCAGGAATCTGCTTTGCTGGTCTTGGGCACCCAAGTACCCCAAAGAGCCACTGCCCCAGCAATCCTCGGCACAGTCTATGAGGCACCCTAGGCCTTCACTGCCTATGGGGTATAACAGGCTCTGATCAATTTACTGGCGAATACAGAGAGGATAATTTTGCAAAGACAAGGCTAAAATTTGCCCAGAAAATTGCAACACGAATCATTTCCAAGCTAAGAAGAACTTCTCTGGTTCTACTGTGGATCAAGACCTAAGCAAACAGGACCAGCTAAAACCAAAACTAACAGCTGCCTGTGATGGACATGCCAGCAGCTCTCACCACTATCACAGAGCCCCACCAAGCTCATATGCACTGTTCATCCCACAGCTTCTCAGAAAACAAGCAACATCTAATTTCAAAACAAAATCCAGCAGAAGAATATCACATGTTCTTCTTCCATGGTTTCATCTATACAGAAGGTCTTGTAGTTATGTGGAGCTCTGCCCAGAGCTATGTTTCAATACAAAATGAGAGATTAAACTGAAAGGTAACAAACTGAAAGATAACAAACTGAAAGAGATAAATGCAGCCAAACCTACATCGGAAGAGGAAATTGCCCAGCACCAGTGCCAGCTCTGAAGGATTTTCAAGTTCAGCTACAAAGTAAATCCATCACAGAAAGGGAAATACTAACAAATGACTAGAGATATAGTACCTTTATTTTGAGGCACACTTACTTGCTTGTTCATTTTACTATCTGTATATTTTAGTATCTTTTAAAATGCAAGCTTCTGATAGAAATTATTTTCACAAGCTTCAAAACATTCTTCAAAGAGCTACTCATCTGCTTAGTGACACAGACATGGGGCAGGGCTTATCTATTAATCTAGGAGGATTACACTTCAATCTGGATCAAGCTTTGCCTGCAGGTAAGAGCAGTAGGGCAAATAAATACACCAGATTTTCCAACAGCAAAGGCATGAAAGGAACAGAATCCTCAAGAAAATTATCTTGTGCTTGGATGGGGAAAAGAGATGAATATAAGGAGACAGACACTTCTTTTTTATCTGTTTTTCAAAAGCTGCTGGAACAGGCAAATTCTATTCCTACTGTCCTGTCAGCTCTGAAGCTACCTCTAATAGCTGAAACAAGTGTCCACAGCTAGTTTTTCAAGTGAAAATGTAGCACATGTCTCTGACCTTTTTCCTGCCTTTTTAATGTGCCCACAGATCACTTTCTCAGCAGAGGAAAGCTCATTTTTCACTTACCTTCTCTCTCCCTTAGGCAAGCAAGAAAAAGACACCAAAACACTACTAGAGAAAACACTAACACACAGTACAGGTTAAAATATTCATTCTCTCACCCATCCCAGGATACAGACAAATCACTTATTCCACTGCATGCTGGAATAGGCAGTGTCATTGAGACTGAGCTTGCGATAATTTAAAATGCAGAAGAAAATTCCGTCCTCTTCAGAAAAAAAATTTACAGCTTTTATCAGTATATGAAACAAATTAGAAACAAAAATAACTCAAATCTTCCAAGTAACTGAAACTTCAGTACTTAAATTCACATGAGTTTGGCAGAGCAGTAGGGGCGGATCACCTGGTGCCGACCACAGAGGTATTTCAGAGTCATGCCCCATAATGCCAAATCTGCAATACAATGTCTGCAAGAAGTCTTTCTGACCCCAGTAGTAAACATGGCTTCATGTCCTGAAGTATGGAATACATTCGTTTTGCCCAATATTTTTTTCTAAGTATTTATTCCCTCCTCCTGCTTGTAATAGGTGGTAAAAAAATTCAGTCCTAAAATACTTAATTTAAAGGGCAAACAAGTTACTTTAAGTACAGCTCGCACATTCTCCACGTTTCTCTGTTCCCATCACTGGAATAAAACAGAAAATTTATGACACCACCCAAAAAAAGGAGTATCTGCCTTAAAACAGCCAGTAGCATTTTTATCTGCTGGTTCAGAGAGGTACACGCCTTCCACCAATTAAACATTGTCATGGTCAGCATCTTTTAAAAATTAAATTAATTACAGCCAAGGACTACTCTCTCATATATAGCAGCGTACAAATCCATTTGTGCTAAAAACAAAAAGCAGAATCAAGTTCATAAAAAGATTTCAAAGCATTGAATAAGGCCTTGCTTCAGCAGATAATACTTACTTATAATAAGTGTCACAAAGCCTGAGCTTACAATACATGGTTCAAAGACAACTTAGTTCAGATGAATCAAAGCACAGAAGTCCCCATAATTATAGCTGCTCAGTGCACACCAAGCAACACTGGCAGCACTTTCACAAGTCAGCATCCACCCAAAGGTCAGTCTCTAAACAGACTCATGGTCTGCAGGGGTAGCTGGTAGGAAAGACCTGACTGACTGTGCCTATGGTAATTGAGTGTGCTTATTTGTAATTACAGGTGATGATGCAGGTCAATGCTGGCATCCTGATACCAGCATTACCATCTAAATAAACACGCATTCCGGCATCTGAAGTATCAGTATCGTAATACGGTAAAATCAGAAATGTGTTTCTAATTTCCAAATGCCTATAGTTATCAATTAAAGTTTGCAACGAATTATTAATTCCATTTATTGCTAAGAGTGATGCTGCAAGTGTACAGTGGACAAAAACAAGTGAAGGAAAAAAATAAGCTTAAGTGAATTCAGGTTTTTTTGCTCAGAGAAGCGTATTAGAGGTCATTTTAAGTGCATACAGTTGGCCTTTTTTTTCCAAATGCATTCCACAAAAACCATTCTCAACTATTCGCATTGAAAGGTACATTTAGAAGAATTTTTAATACTGAATTCAAAATACTGCTAATGTTTTAAGTGACACTAGTAGCACACCATTAAAAATTACCTAAACTAAAAGACTAAAAGTATTATCTATAAATCACTCCTGCTAATTTGGCAAACTGTGGAGTATAAAATTATATATATTAATTTGCAAAAATACAAAATGCCTTTTAATAGAAGTTTAAACATACATTTATTATACGCTGTAACAGACAGCACTGGGTAATAAGAAATGCTTAGATTCAATATTCTGCTAAGTTTTATTCAGAAGCACAACTGGCTCTCTACAGCCTGAAAAGCTAAACACTGCAGAACAACGTGGAATGAAAGCTCTTATTTACCACACTCTATCCTTTGCTCTTCGGAATGAGTCAGGCCATTAAGCATTCCACACACACACACACACACACACACACACCCACACACACACACACACAGGGGTTTGTTCGCTTTTTTCTTTTTTTTTTTTAATGACTCTTGTTGGAGGTTAGGAATTTTTTTCTTTCTCTCAGGGAATTGTGTCCCATTTGCTGCCTAAGAGACAATAACGATCAGTACTTAAGAGGCAAAAGAAGTGGCCAAGGTGGGGGGTGGGGGGGAAGGGTGCAGCTGGCTACTCTTAGAGGGATGGGTTTCTTGGGAAGGGCAAAAACACCTCGAAACTTTGGCTGGGGGGGTGAGGGGCTGGGCTCAGCTCCTTGCTTGCTCTCTCGCCCTCGAATCAGAGGGGAATGGTCGAGTTGCTGCATGGGGAGAATTCACTGCCCCTCCAGCCCCCGTACTGCTTCTTCTTTGCCGTGGGTGAGCCTTTGCCTGTAAAAGCAGACGGTGAACTTGGACCTAGTAACACCCAGCTGCACCGGAAAGGACCTTCACCATCTACTCGGGTTCCTCAGAGGAAAAATCCGGAACCCCAAACCCCTCCCGCTTCCCGAAGGGCGCATATTCTGGCTGCGTGCGGCAGCTGCTTGCAGAAACCCAGCCACCACCACCCAGCGCTGCTGTTTTCTGCTGCTGCCTCGGTCTTTTTCGTTACTCTTTAACCCAGCCAGGAACCCCGCGGCTGCTGCTGCAGAGTTTCGGGTACATTTTGTTTGCCACTCCGGGGTGTCCCAGCCTCTGCTGTTGCAGCCGCTGCTCCGAGGCTCCCGCTAGAGCCCATCTCACCATCCGGAGGGGCACCAGGACTGACTGCCCTGCGGGGCTGTAAGGACATCCCTTTTCTATCCCTCCTGCTGGCTCGCCTGCCATTAACCACGTGAAGACGCAACAGAGCTGGCGGCACAGCGCCCCCTGCAGTCGCGGGGGAATCATCGCACCTGCCCTGCCCGGCCGGGAGCCAGCAGCGCCCCTGTCGGCCGTGACCGGAACTGCACCCAAGGGGAAACTGCCCGATGGTGCTGGGTTTCTGCTTTTGTTTGTTGTTGCTGCTGTTGTGGTTATTTGTTTGCCTTGTTATACATATATCTTTGCCTGAAAGCCCCTTAATTTAAAAGTTATAATAATTCAGAGGGAAGGGGGTCACACTTTCTGGAATAGAAAGGGAGGTTCCAGCCTTCTTTGGCAGAGACCTGTCTTTCAAATCAAGACAACTCTCTCACAAATTTGCCAACTTTCCCTTTACTACTTCAAGAAACACACATATTTTATCTCCCTAAAACAAAATAAATACACAGCTTCCTCCCACCTGATTTATATGTTTCTTTATCATTTTCCCAGAAGAGATTTTCTTTACAGGCCATCAAATCAATCATGTTGCGAAAGACAGAGGATGTGCACATCCTTCCAGACACACTTAGCCACAACCCTAAATACCTACGTCTGCTCTGGACTCCTGGCAACACAGACACTGACTCCAGGTGTGTTCTGAGCATGCTGACAGTCTGTGAAGAGCAACCTTTAGCCCAAACACTGCTCTAACTGAATCAGAGCAGATCAAGAACTCTGATACAAATCTGGAGGAGCTGACAGTCTTATTTCAGAAATATCCCTCCTATTCTTGTGGTTACCTCTCTGCACTACATATTTTGTAATACAGGTGGGCAGGGGAGCACTGAAGGAGGATAGGGTATCCAAGCAGCCTAGGGCCATCACATATGCCTTCATCTCTGATGCCCTCCCACCCCAAGCTACAGGTTGACAAGAATGATGGGATATGAATAACCGACCATCCAGACCACCCCTTGAGCAAGGTCTGTTCTCCTCCTTTGCAAATCATCCAGCTTCACCCCTGCATGTCTCCTTTTTGAGTCCTTGGGGTTTTTTTCCTCAGCCTCCTTGGACAATCTTCTAATTGCTGATGGAAATAAAAGCCAGCATTAGTTTCAGCATACTCAAGGGAAGCAGACAAATGCCTACACACATGACTGAAGTCTTGCTGCAAACAGGCAGGGCAGTCTGCCTGCCCGGCACACCCTGTAATACAGCCTGCAAGAGGAGCAGCCCAACACCTGAAAGCCCATCAGGCACCAGTAGCCAAGGATATGACAGCAGGAGTCTTCTGTCAGCAGAAACCGACACATGAACATACAGCTGGCTGGTCATCAAGCCACAGTCACAGTACTGTAAACAAAAGGAGAAGCTTTGCTGTCTGAGCAATACCACACAGTCAGAAGAGGAAAGGATGCCTACACACACCTTAGACATCACATGGAAGCAGCTGCAAGAATGGGCAGGGGCATTGAAAGACTGTGGGGTCTCTTTGTCCAGCAATCAGCCAGGGGACAGTAAAAGCATGTTAACATTACCAAGTGTTAGCAGCAGGCTCTGGCACAGCTTATGGCCTGCTGTCTGGCCAAAGTCCCCATGAGGGGATCAGATCTTTCTGTTCAGAGCTGGTAGTCACAAAGGGGCTGCTGTGGAAAACAGAGTAACTTGGCACAAGAAGACCTGGTTAGCTAAAACAAGCCAACCAGATTTCCAACTAACCAGAATTCAAATCCACACTTGAACCCTCCTTAAAGGGTTTTGAGCACACACTTTCAGACCATTTCACAGCAGACACAGAAAAAATGCTTTCCTCACAGTCCTTTTCAGATTCCGAGCCTTCCCAGAGATAAGGGTGCCCTTGCACTTCAAGTCTGGCACCTTGTAATTGCACTTGCTGCACAACTATTCAGATACCTCCTACAAAAAGTGAGAAGAACAAAAAGAGAAACTGAGCTGTACCTCAAACTCACCTGAGGCTCCTCCGGGCACAACCTGGATAACACCGTGGTTGAGATACACAGGGAAGGAGGCCAATCCACCTTTGCTCACAGCCAGCAGATACAGGATTCTGGCCCAGCAGTGAAGCACACAGGCCACTTTTTAATGTCTACAGTATCTTCTACTGTTCAGCTCTGGATCAAATTTGGACCAAGGCTGGAGCTTTCAAAAGCACAGCCCAAACTGTGTTCAGAACCTTCATAATACGTTTTCATTTTGAGACATTTCCTAGCTTTGTTCATCCAAGATGAGAACCTAAGGAAAAGTGGCAAGTTTTATATAGCCAAGCAGCTATTCTAAGAGATAATCTATGTTCTTAAAAATAGAACTGACAGTTCCTAGTTCTAAACCAGAAACCAGCCCCTATCATTCTCTCCAGAAAATAAACTGAAAACACAGGGTTAGTTCAATCAATAGGTACTATAATTAAATGCTGCCAAGTTAGCTGATATGATTGGACTACTGGGTTTGGTTTGTTTGGGGGGGGTTTTGTGTTGTTTATCGGGAGGCTGCATATACTTTAAATACAGCTAATTTTGCAAACAGGTATTGAAATTTAGTTTAAAACTCTCTCAGGGAATAAAATGACGAGTTTCACAGAGAGTCTTTTTGTAGACTCAACTCACTGGAAGCTACTGGAATCTAACTACCTTAGAGCTACTAGAAGTACTAAAAGAAAGAAATCTTCCTACTTCTTGCTGGGGGCTTGACTTAAGACAAGAAATATTCCTCAGGCTCCCATATCCATGAGTGCCAAGTCTAAATGAAGGAGCAAAATTTGCTAGAGGACCTTAATTCTACCTACAAATCCATAACATAAGAATTGTCAGGTGTAAACTAATTATTTCCCTGATGTCAAAAAGTACCTCAGATTTTCAATAATCAGAAAATAGAGCTGCAAATGGCATTGTCTCTTTCCAGATGGTACAAGCCAGGTACAGATTCAATGAACTCATCACAGTATTCTGATTTTCTCCACTTAACACTGCTGGTTATAGGAAGGCCATTGTCTCCCTTATACTATATGAAACACATACGTATCTTATCTGGAAGCATCATGTGGTAAAATAAATAAATAGTTTCTGTGTTGTAATAAATAGTCTCATTACATGACAGAAAGTTAGAAAAACATGTACTTTAAAAATGCCAGAAGAGAAACAGCATAGGATAACACCGGTCAAGCCTATCAACCAACACTAAACTGTCTCACAGATTGCAAAAAACAAAGAGAATTGATACATTTTTATATTATTGACGTTGCTGAAGCCACACTTTTTCACCATAATTCCTTTCAAACTGGCACAGTAACAAAGATACAGGATACTGAGTACAAACACTAACACTCTGAAGATGATGTCTGTTTTTCCTTTCTGCCACATCCCCAATCAAGACAAAAGAACAAAGATCAGTTTCATCTGTGAGACTGCTGTAGGGAAAAACAGCAGTGAGTGTAAAACCGTAAGGATCAGCTCATCTTTTCTCCTTAATACAACAGCAAACAATTAGTGTTAAAGTAAAATGGGTCAATCAAGACCTCCAATCCTCTTAACAGCTAGTACAGTAACCCATGTGGCCACAACAATCCAAATTAACCCCATGGATATATCAGTTCTTTCCTCCAATACCTAGAAAGCAATTACAAATGTCACAATGAACATCCTTCTAAAACACCCTCAATATAGTTTAGTAGCATAACCTGTGATTAAACCTTCCCATGAAATAAAAGCTTTTTCCCTTTACTGAGGCAGGCAACTTAAACCACCTCTGTTTTCCAGCACCAATCCTCTAAATCAGCTCCACCCCACGGAAAGAAGTCTCATGCTGGTTTTTTTTATTAACTGAGATGCAGTACAGAACCGTTGCTAATAAGCACACCTGTACATGAAGCAGAAGGATGGAAGAAAAAGCATCAAGCCAAAAAATGTCAAGACCCACCCATGCTCTGCCTTAGCACGTGCACATGTCTTTGGGAAGGGATAAGCCATGTAATGATATCAGAGAACACTGCACATTTCCATGCTTTCTCTGGAAGTACTTGGTATCTCTGAATATCATCAAGAGGTTTACAACGCTGAGCCCACATACCATGACTTTATCCTCTTTCTCTTTTCCGAAAAAAACATTCCCTTTTCTGCAAAAAAATGCTTAACTTTTAAGCATGCTTACAGCTGACTTTCAAGCGCAATTAAGCATGTGTTTGAACTGAATGAAAACACATGGACCAAAACTAGCATCCTTGAGTCTTAAGGAACAGTTCTACATATCAGCACATACATACTTTTATTTCTTAATCAAGTGCACAAATGGACTTAAGGATAGCACAAAACCCAAAATATCTAGATCATCAGATAACTCAGTTTAGAAAGGACCCTGGGAAGTCACCTAGTGTTAGGACACCTATTACACCTTTCCAAATTTCTGGTCATTATTTGTGTGCATGTTAAGTGCAACACTCCCTAATCCCTTCCTAGTTAAGGCTTCGGTTCAGCTTCAAGTGTCCAGCAGCCAGAAGTGCCTCTTCTGAAACCCAAATAAAGCCAAGGGGTGGGTTTTTTTTTCTTTGACTGTGAGCCAGAAGTTTTACCAGATCAGTTCTCGGCACAGCCACTGCCTGCACTATAGGCAAAACATCTGTAAGGAATTCAGGCTTTAGGCACCAGTAGAGCTTTTATTTTCCTTTCTTAAGCTGATTATCATTTGTCCCACCATGGTAGATCAGATTTCAGATCTTACAAATGCTGCAGATGTGTTACAAGCTCTGTCAGTACCTTGTGCCTTTGCAGAGACATTAGTAATCAAGAGGTGACTTTCAGAAAGACACCATCATAAAGTCCTCACAACCGAAATTCTTTTTGACTTCTTCCAACCCATTAAGAAAACAAACCTGTCTCCAACACATGTGCGTGACATGCCACACTGGGAGGTGAAGCTGAAACAGCCCAGCAGAATCTGCAATGGGCCTCACCCGTTTCTGTGGTTAGGTATTTCTAGCAACTTCCACAGACAGTTGTGAAGACACCACAGTGCCACAGCTAGAGGGGCCAGATGCCACTCTGGTGTCAGCATGCACAGCAAATGTTTCCTCTGTGAATCCACGTATATGGTTTAGCAAAGGGTAACTGGTACGGAAAGGAGCATGACACAGACTGAAAGAAAAGGTATGCTTCTAGAAAAAACATCTAGCAACAAGGGAATTCTTAACCCACAGACTGCAGCAATTCATTTAGGGATGGTTGTGATCAGATCGCTCCTGCCTAGGCACAGCACCTCAGGGGTCATTAAATTACAACTATTTCTGTATTATCCTAACATATTAAAAAGCACAGCTAAATAGGTGGGACATAACATACCGTAACAATTACATCAGACCACTAAATCAAGGCTGCAAATGCTGCTTTATGTAACAAACTGCATTATAAGCACAATGACCTGCCCTCCAGTGTGCTAAAACTCTCCACAGAAGAACAGCAACTTCTAAGTCTCAGGATGACAGCTCTTTGGCTTCTCTCAAACACCCACAGGCAATGTGCAATATGGGTGCAACAAACTGAAACATTCCATTAACCAAATCCGGTCCCTTGGTAAGAAAAGATGAGAAGAGATAGAATTTATGGCACCATGCTCCACTGCTGAGATCACCCCTCTTCCCAGAGCCCTGTGCCAGGGCCCCCGTTTGTGTTTCATTACCATGCAGAATGGCCTTACTAAGCCATTGGGGTTATTTTCAGTGTGTTACTTTAGCTCACCTGTAAATGCCTGAGGTCCAGGAAACTGGTACCACATTAAGACTGAGGTCTTGCCCACTGCTGAGTGCACCATCAGTGTCTTGCAAATGAGATACACAGTGAGGAATTCGGTGGTTCCCAGTCCTAGGTGCTACAGGGGTGAGTTTGGGTTCTGTTATACATATCACGCTTTCAGAACATCAACTGCAGGAATGAACAACCATCCAAAAACTTAACTGGACTGCCTTTACGCCAACGGAAGAGAGTTTGTACCACTCTCGGGGAAAGTGTCCATTCTTTCACTGTTCTTGAATCACTTCTTTGTGATCTATGATGTAATGCACGGGCAACTTCACTATGTCATGCCCTCTCAGCATATTCTCCTCCCAGGCAAGGGCTGAGATGCTGTGATTACACTATCCAGTCAAGAGGGAAGCGAAAGAAGCTATGGCAAATAAATACATTCTGCAGCTGAGCCTCTTCTTGGGTCTGTCAGCTATGAGATCTGTAGTCTAAGACAACCCTGCTAATCTAAACCAGCACAGGTGGAAAGAAACAGGTTCTTGCATGGAGAGAAAACAAAGGTTTGGGGAGCAAATGGGAAGAAACAGAACCAAAAGGATATGTGATTCAATCTCACATGGAAGAATCCTTCTGAAAACAAAAGGGACAGGTTTTCTGAACAAGCAGCACAAATGCTGGACAGCAAGTGATTTTTTGAGAAAGGATTATTGACATGACCACAGAGACATGACAAATTACGAAAATTGATGCTAGAGACCTAGAATAAGTAAGACAACATATACGTACAAGCATCCCATTCTACTGCATGACTCTATGTTAATGCTCACTTAGAAGTGAAAACCTACAACTCTGTCTCAGGAACAACCCTACAAGAAAATCCACCAAAAACACAAGAGAACATTTTTATTCGGAGGAAAATTGAAAGTTCCTGCTTAGCCTAGTGAAATTAACCATGTCAGTATCTTCCATAGGGAGAGCAACTCTCCCAGCATGCGGCACATCCCCTTCCCTCCCGAAGGTGTTCGATAAAGCACATCTTATCCAAAGGGCAGGTCGGAGTGTCTCGAATGAGTACAGGACAGATCAAGGTGAGCACAGTTTATTTGGTGAGTCGGTGCAGCACCACGGCAGCGCAGCGCAGCACACGCCTACGGCTCCTACCTGCAGCCATCCGAGCGAGGCACGTTTTACATCATTTTCTCTTACATAAAAAGGCATTGTTCGCCGCTGGGCTCCCGTGCACAGCTGTCTCCTCCCTGATCCGTGCAATACAGGGAATCATTTTTTTAGGTGGGGTTTTTTTCTTCCCCTCCCCGATGCAAATCAACAGCGCTTACAGCCCTCGCCTCACAACGTTCTTTGTTCAGCTGCTCAGATCCCCTTAGAGAAGCTTAGGGGTGGGGGCAGGAGAGAACAGAGGTTCACATCCTCCGGAGGGGTTTACAGCCTGGAGATGCTCAGAGCGCTCGGGGGCAGCCGCCCCCACGACGGTAAAACGGGCGTTACCAGGGGGCCGCCCCACTCCATTTTTACCTCCGGGAGCTCGGGCGGGGGCGACCAGCGGAGAACTTCGCCCCGGGTCCGGGACTCAAGGGACCAAAGAAGGGACCGAAGGACGGAGGGAGGGAGGGAGGGAGCACCGGCGGGACCCGGGCGGCACAAGCCCCCCGCAAGGGCTCGCCACAGCCGCAGGGCGGGAAGCGCCCGGCTGCCCCCCCCCC
>WEKY01036225.1:25647-41481 GCA_013390045.1 Picathartes gymnocephalus
GCCCCCGGCCCCGCCCCGGCTCCGCCGCCGCTCCCGCAGGGCCCCAGCGCCTGTGGAGGTGGAGGAGTGGCCCCTCGCTGCCGCCCCGCCCCGCCCCGGCCCCTGCATTGCGGAGACGGCGGGGCTCCGGGACAGTGGGCCCGCGCCCAGCCGCTGTAGCCGTGGTCAGCCCTGCCCTGCTCCGCTCCGGGTAGAGCACCTTCCCGAAAGCTCCTCGCCTGGTTTCATTTGGGTCTTCCAGCGGTGCAAGTCCAGCTCAGTCTATTTCCTCCTTTTCCTCTGGAGAAAGAGAGCAAATAATAGGGAGAGCGGTGAAAAAATGCTTTTACGATACCCTCAGACACCGCGCTGCTGCTCACTTCCACACTGCTTTCATAGGGCCGGGCTTTCCAGCCATTTCCTGGAATCTGGCAATAAAAGATATCCTATTACTTTGTCATTTACCACATTCTCGAACTGAACTGTCCCCCTCAGGATGTCCATTACAGTTGCTATACTCCAGTCGTTCCTCCCACATTATCACTGGTGTGGTAGGGCTACAGGACATGCCCATCTCACCTCTCACAGCCAGAACCATGTCATTTCAACTGGAATCTGCGCTGGAGATCAAAGAGTGAAATGCTGCTTTCTAACCCCTTCTATTTCCTAAGCAAATTTTAGTTTGTTAAAAATTCATGTGCAAAAGTCAGTCTGTCAGAATTTTAACCAAAAATTCTGAGTATGTCATGTATGTATTAGCCTCTAATAATGTTTTGAAGATACTACATTTTGATTCAGTGAAGATAAATCTCTTTTTCTTTATATTTGGGGACCTAGATTGTACAGTATTACGCATACTGCAGCGGAAAAACTTTAAACGTTAATTTCAGTTTGGTTGCATTTTGCTGCATCACTGTGAGCAAGTTATCTACATTTTTTCCAAGATGTCACTAATTTTAGGTACTCAGCTTGATTTCAAGCATGGTTTTCAGGAATACTGAGCACTTGTTTTCTTCATGGGCTTTAGCAAGTTATCTAGAAGATTTCATATTTGTAATTTGGGCCATATGTGTCTTAGACTAAGTGGTCAAAATGCAGTTCAGGAAAGCCTAGGTCCCGCCCTTGCTTCTGTTTCTTCATAAAGAAACCATCTCTCAGCAACTACTACATATATTCCACGTTAAGGGTGTGTCAGTGTTAATGAAGTGACTTGGGAACGCCAAATTACTTTGTTAAGTATTTTCATGTACTTGTAAATCAGGAAATTTTCATTTAAAAAGAGTGAAGACTACAAACATTTCTTCCGGTACTTTTCCTGAGCCCTCCTCAAGCTGTTTGAGGGAACTTCCCACCCCTGCTGTTTTCTCACATTCCATCTGTAAATCAGTGCCCTGCAAAGGGAGCAGGATTTTGCCAAAGTGACTAAGGCCATCAGTGATGTACATCCTTCCAGAGGAGATGCTTTCAGAGGAAATGGATTTGCTGCAGTCAGTCTTTCTCCCAGGCTGCCAGGAGGAAAGACGCTGGTTCAGGGCATAAGCAATGTGCACCAGTGTCCACAGTACCCTGAAGACCAGCAGTGGCTTTCTCCTGCTGGTTTTTTTTCTGTGCCTCTCCTTGGAGGCCTAGGCATCCATGCAAAGACCTTGACGGAGTTCTCCCCACAGGCACAGGAACTTTGTCCTTCTTCTCACCGTCTAGATAATACGAACGCAGGCTTAACATAAAGTCAAATCAGAAGCAGCCCTGAGAGGGAATGAGCAGTTGACTTGATCAAGGAGAAAAAGTTAAACTTCATCCAAATGGAAATTAGATTAATTTAAAGCGTACAATACTTAAAAAAGAAAAAAAAAGGAAGGAGAGGGGAGAGGATAGCTTATACTTTCATTAGAAACAAATACTGCAACGGGTATCATGGAAAAGATGAAAAGATGTCTTAATGGAAATAGACATTTACAATACACCATTTACTGTCCATAAATATTGCTAGAGGTCAGAGGGGTGGTGTAACTAACCAGAGACATGCTCAGAATATTCCATGGATGACAGAGAATCAACGCCTCTAGCTCAGATGCAGTACAGCAGCAGCCCGTCTCTTTTCAGCAGCAGCCTGCAGAGAGAGAGAAGGTGAGTCTTGGAAGTTAGTCATTCAGTTGTATCTTTCCTTTAAACAATCATCAAAGATGGTGAAAAATAAGCACAGAAAAAAATGGCAGTCACCATTTTCCCTGAGATAATTATCTAGTCAGATTACATTATAATTCACATGAAATATTCAGCAGCAGTGTTGACACTAGATGTTTTAAGACAGAAAAAATATATTCATTCATGTTAGAGATATTAAAATGCATGCACATACTTTTATTAGAAATATTCATGCAGAGATCAGAAAGCATCATTCCACTAAGCGATAGTGGGGAAAGATTTTTTTGTATAAAGGAAAAAAACTTTTTGCATCACCTCATAAACCATGAGCTTCATAGTAAAGTTTTGAGATACTGAATTATGGATCTCTGTATGGAAGTCTGGTAAGTCAAATACGGATAATTTTTTTGCCTGCCTACTAAAAGAAAAAGGAATGACATTGCCTTTAGCTGTCTTTAGAACAAAATAATATGAAACTGTGTCTGGGAAATGCTGTTTTAAAAAGAATTTGTGTCAATACTTTGTGTCTTACTATATAGTTAATAAATCCCCACTGCTTGCCTGAGAGTTTATTGGGATGCAGTAGTGGCAACTTAGGTATTTGGCATCACTTCAGACTGGGGAAGGAAATATTTAATTTCTCAAAAACACAATGACACAAGCCTTGGTGCCAATGCCACAACATTAGCTGAGCAAACAGAGCAGCCAAGACAAAGTCAGCTCTTATTTATTGATGATGGGAAGAGCTGCGAGCACCGGTGAGGTTAATGAATCAAAGAGCTATGGCTACGGTCCCCTTGCACATTACTCTTAGTGACATATTTGCAGTCTGTGGGCACGTTGAGCAGTTTTTTCCCACCTTCTCCTTGGAAACACCTCGGTTAAGATGACCGGGAAAGGCAGGGCTCCCTCCTCGGCACTGCTGGGATGTTCTCATGGGTTGGAAAACTCTAGGGTCCCTCTAGTGCCCAACAGAGATAATGGGGGGGAAAAGCGAACTGAAGAGCTCCTTCAAATGCTTATCAACGAGTAAGCAAAATAAAAGCTTCCACTGAAAGTAGCATGGACTTATTATTATCCCTGGCTTTGCATCACAAACTACGTCCAATTTTTTTTCTGTTTCTGACAAGAAACTCAACTGTCAGTAACACGTAAAAGCCTTCCTTTTCCTGCCTGTCTCCCGTTTGATTACATTTACCATTCAAAGATTATTTGGAGATACTACCTGTTTGTAAATGTAAATGTCTCAGGTTGCTACAGGAAAGATTAAAGCAAAGGTGAGATCTGGCCCAGTGGAAGGACTTGTACTAGAGCAATGCTGCCTTTGTAGATTTAGTTATCTTTGGTCTTTTTGTCCAAGGGACTCTAAATACCCATGTGAATTATGATGGAAGAATTAGCTTCAGGGAGCTACACTCTAATTTGCTAAATGCTTTTGATGTCAAAAGCCAGTCTTTGCATTAGAAGTAGAATAATTTGAAAGCAAGCAGAGAGAGGGTAGAAAATACTTGGGCCACCAGCTCTCAGGGCTGCAAGGAGATAAGAATTTCAGTAGAGAATGCATTACAGTAGACACCTTCATTTCTCACTGCTGGGCTTGAAAGGAAGAGTCCCCAATGAACCAATGCGAAAAATGGACAGTAGTGGTCCCTTACAGAGCTCATGGTTATGTGCAGAACTTCTTCCCCTAACCCAGCTACCTAATGCAGCTACTTTTACCTCTCAGCTCTTGAAGCTTTGTGAAATTTTGGTTATGGGTCTGATTCCTCTGCTGAAGAAAGCTGGATGTCAGACTTGACGCAGAATGTTTTTTAAATGTATTCAAAATGAAGCAAGGGGAGTACTGATCTCTGCATAATTCAGCTGTAGAAAGTTCTTAACCTAAACCAACTTTCACTGCTTTAAACCATTTTCTGGGGCACAGAACAACAGTTCATCTATTAAATTTCCATCTGAACAAGAAGAAAAAACCCAAACTCTCTAGGAAAATATGTTTTGTTGCTCTTGACATTTCTAGTAAAAGAATGATGATTGCAAGGAAGTTTCGGGTTGGGTTACTTGTTTTGCCATCTCTAGCTTCTCACTACTACAGGAGTTGCCTTCTTTATCTATCTTGAGAATTGGGGGAATAAAACTAATGCACTATTTAGCCTTACCAGGTCTTTGAATAAAAAAAAATAAACCAAACCAAAACCCACTGTCTACTTTCAGGACCAAAGAGAAGATGAACAGAACACACAGTAAGTTTTATGTAGTGAAATCTCTTTGCACATTGAATCTCTAGCAAAACTACATGAAAAATTTGCTTTTCAAAATAAATATGATGTGTAAGTTTCTGAATAATCAAACTGGTCAGAATACAAGGAATACACTATTTTTAATTTCCTGTTCTACAGGAAAGTGTGAATTGTTCCAACAGTATCTATTGAGGATTAAAAGCCTTAGAAAGAATCTGTGAGATGCTGGAAGCATCTGTAGTGGTTTTGCTTGCACATGGAAGTTCATCAGTGCTCTGATGCACTGATAACTTGTTTTATTAAGGCGGAATTTTGATAAGACTTTTTAATATGATCCTCTTGTTACATTCAAACAGGTAAATGTTACTGCATTTTCCAAGCCTAAAGCTTAAATCATCAGTTGAAAACAGATTAACCTAATCAAGTTAACAATATGGGGCAACATAATTCATCTTGGGTTTGCGCTTTGCATTTCTTTTTGACTTTCTGTGAATAAAATACTGATGTTCTTAAGAAAAGGGCAATATTACAGCCAGAATGAGGGGCTATTTTCCCACCAAAACTGTGGCTGGAGGTTAAGCATATATGTACTTGGGCTCTTTCCCATGACCAAACCTCAAACTCAGGCTTATAGTCAGCCTTTGTGTGAGCACCAAACACAGTTGTCCAGTGCAGGTTTGAAAATGGCCCTAGTCTGATGGATAAGCACACCCACTGCGTCTTCATGGGGCAACAACACTTCCACTTGAGGAAGGTGGTCCTGAATGCCTGAAGACTGCCTGTTGGTTTCCTGTGTTATAAAACTGCTCCTTAGCCAGGCTCATCACCCGCATGAGACTCTTAACAGTGTCTCAGTGCCCACATGAGTTACCCATTCTGAATTACAGATGTTTTTGCAGGCTTGGTCTAGTGAACTGATACGTGTTCTGCATCCAGCTCAGCTACGATGCAGCCTGAGCACCTGAATGTTATCTCCTGAAAGCAGATCTGAACAAACCACAGGTTCAGTGAAGGCCAGTGGCTGTAAACACACTAGCATAGTCTCTGCCATGCCAGCAGGTGGATAAGCTTAAATAAAAATATTTCCAAAAAATGGTTAATTGATATTATTAAATCTGTCATCAGTAACCAGTAATTCATGCAACATGATCAGTCAATGCACCACTCAGCCTAGCACTCACACAACTACTTCTGTTAGTTGGATTGACGTAGACTACTTCTTTTTAATTAAAACTGTGGATTTTATCATTTGAAAAGCCTGTATTCCAACTCAGTTCACAGAGGAAAGGTAACAGTGCTTCTCATTGCCATAAGGTACCTCAGCCAGTGATCTAAATGAAAAAAAAGAAAAAAAAAGAAAAAAAACCTCAAACCAAATAAACATTGTAAGAAGGATTATTTCTGCCTGGAATCTTGGATTCTGACAAAGGAGCTGCAAGAAAAATGTAAAGCACATTATAATCAAGGAGCTGATGGGTGGAGAAGTATTTCAAACTGTTGTGACACCTATAAACATCCGTTGTATGAAGCAACTCCCTGTCATCAGTTGGTATTTCCATGACTTTTGAAGTGTCTGCAGATGCTTGCGCAGGCTGGTGTGTTGCCATGGATACCGTGGTGTGCTGAGGCTTTTAGCAAACGGACCGATCTGTTTGTGTACCTCCAGAGTGCAAAGAAAGAAAAATCACATCATTTGTGTGGCTGCTAGCAAAGGGAGCCTGACAGTGAAACGAAATGACTCCGCATAATGGTTTTCAGAACCTCCTTCTCTTGGAAATGATGGGGTAGGAAAGAGGTGGAAAGTAATGAAGAAAAGGAGTGAGGAGAGCTGTCAAGTTTGCAGTTTAGCAAAACGCCTCCTGCGTAGCTCAAGGCAAGGTCCTTGCATGATAACGTCAGCTATACGGTCAACAAAAATCAGAATGAGATTTTAATAATTCAGTTTTCTTATGGCCTGGCACCTCGGCTTTCTGCAAGACAGGAAGAACAACAACAAGGATAAAAGGCAAAAAGGAGTGATCAACAGACAATGTAACACAGCAGAATAATTTGCTTTGAGTGATACCCTGGGACCAAGCAACAGGTATGCATTATGAAACTAATATTTAGCTGGTGTTCAAGTAATGCCTTTATCTGGGCACAACTACACTGCTAAGTGAGAGGCAAAACAACTTTAGAAGTGACAGGAAAGTGAGTACACAGGAAATCAAGTGAAAAACCTGGGCAGTGTTCCAAACTTTGCCTCTTTTCTTGGTGTTAGAACAACCCCATAAACTGCCCATACACATGGCACAAGTCCCTGTGAGCTGAATTTCCATACATTAATGCAGTATCTTATTAGGCAACAACACAACATTGTCCCACTTGATGACAAGTTTTGGAGTTTTGTCCTGCTGTTCTAAAGGGGTCACATCACCATGTATTTCACCAAGAGCTTTCCTTGCTTTTGAGTTTATGGGTCAAAAAGCACTAACACTTTCACATGAGGGGTTTGTTCCTCACTACTTACATATACACTTAAGCTGTTAACAAGAAATAATAACAGTGTGAAATCACCCTTGGTGCATGTTTCCCCAGTAGCACTGTGTCACCATATATGGACCAGAAATCCATCACACAATATTTTATAGTGAACTCCTCTCGTCTCAACTGATCAGGTTCTGTTCATGTCATTTCTGTGTCTTAAAACATGGGAAAAAGAGTTGACTCCTTCTATGGTCAGCTGTGGTGTCTCCTCAGGCTCACATCTGCAATGCAAACACCAAGAGCAAACTTTGGAGACAAGATAAAATGAAAACCAAAACTGCAATCCTTGCCCTTCCCAGAGGTCCCCTTGGTCTGGCATCAAACTGGAGGTGTAGGCAGGAACTTAGTTGCTTTTGAGCTATGAACCAACACAACCAGTTACTCCAAGGAAGCTCATAAGCACAAAGGCATTCCAGCCTCTCCTTGAGACTTTGCTCTGGGGATGGTCCAGCACTGTCCAGCTGATGGCTTTTATCTCAATTTCCTGTTGATGACTCACACTGAAGGCAGCTGAACCCCAAGAAAATCTTTCCCGAGGTTATCTCTCCATACAAGCCCCGCCACAGTCACCAGAAAGCTGAAGCATGAGTCCTACGAGATGCTGCTGGAGGTTCAGAGAAACCTTCTCTTGCATTCAGATGAACTGTTACTAAATTCATCCGCTAAGCTGAGCACTCACCTGCAGATGTTGATGTTGCTGCAAGCACAGCACAGTGTCTTTCATGTAGCTGCTGTGGGAACAAAGATGTGTCCTGGGCAATTGGTGTCACTCGTTTTCGTAAGGCTGCAAAAATGCAATTCCAGTTTGTGAAGATATAAAATAAGTCCCTTACACAAACTGCCAGGGAAGAGCTGGAAGGTATTGCTGCTGTGGATGCAGATCAGTAATAATACATCGCAGCTATGACTAGTTCTGCAGTTCACATTGATACTGTGCTGCATAACCTGACTCCACCAGCTAGGACTTAACTTTGACAATCACAGTTTTCCCTCCTCTCCTATCCTCTTTCCCTCTTTCAAGGACCTTCATATAGCAATATCTCCCCAAGTACACATCTTCCTTAAAATCAGTGTCCCTGACCACAGCTTGCGAACAAGCCAGCTCCAGCGAAAGCCAAGCTAGTAGCAGCCAGAGCTGTGTAAGCTAAAAGTTGTGGTCACTAAAACCTCAGAATTCGGGACATGTAATATTCCTGCACATACAATGATGAGCATCCTTTGAGTCTTGTCATATTGGAAATGCTTCAGTGCCCACTCTGCTATCATTTGGACTCTTATTATTAGTCCTGTACCTAAACAACAGATGGGCAGTCCAAGTGATGTGGCAAGGGCAAGCTATCCTGCAGAAATGTGGCAATTCAGAAGGAAAGTAATACTTTGAAGCTTGGAAGAACCTCTAGGCCCTCAGCGTGCTTCAGATCAATGCCAAAAGAGCACAAAATCTGCCAGTGAGGTTAGGACAACAGGTCTACACTCATTGTGACTGAGAAACAAATCTAGAAAAATGATCTGCATGGCAGGAAATTCATGGCCTTCCATTTGCTGAAGAAAGAAAAGTGGAGAAGCGTCAGCAAGATTAAAGAAATCTATCTGGGTAAGTTTTTCTAACTCTCAAACGCAGCTAACACAGTTGGTCCTAGGACTGCTACACCTGGCTTGGAGGCTAAAGAGGAATCATGACAAAGAATTAATAAAACTCCTCTATTAACATTCATGTTTAGGAGAAAGTTGCCCCTTCCAGGGCTACTGGGCTGAGGATCAGACTGTAATTCTCTCTTTTGGTTCTGGGGAAATTGGCTGGACAGTGGCTACCTTCACCCTAGTCTGAGCCACTTGATAAAACCCTGACTCTAGACACAAACAACATCAGTCCCAATGGTGCTTTTTGGTCTGAGCCAGGCTTTGATCCCAGCCTGGTAAAGCTGTGTAAAGACCTGCAGGCACTTTTGTAGCTAAAAAAAAGCATGGAAATTCACTTTTTTTTTCATTGCACAGAGCTCTGAGGTAGGAATAAAATGCCATTTGGCAGCTTTCCTGAAGCAAAGCACATGCACTATCAAATATAACTGCAGCACTGAGATATTCGAGCTGCTGCTGCCCAACAGGCAAGTGTGCCTCTCTTCTAAAGTATCTTCACTCTGCTCTTGCAAAACACTTGCAGATATTTATGAATCAATGCCGCACTGGTGCTGCAGGAAATGGCTGGCTGGAGAGGCACAGCAGAACAGCACAGTGCTAAGATGCGAGGCTGGAAGCACAGAGCATTGAGCCACCATCTTATCCTCCAAAGCTGCTGTGAGGCCAAAGACATAGAAGTGTGTTAGGCAGCCTGTGCCCACGTGCTGGGAGCTCTGTCATTTCTCGGTCAGTAATAAAATTTCTGTCTCCTTTTCAGATGAGCACATCAGGGTTGCACAGAAACTTGGTAGCAGATGCATAAACAGAGAGGATTCTGATCTGACATCATATTTCACCACTTTCTAGAGTTCATTTTTGTTCCTGTCACCTTCTCAGGCATTAATTTCGTAGTTAATTCTTGCTGTGGAAATCACAACATCTTCCCATTACAGGAAAAAAGCTGAAGCTCGAGTTTTAAGTCCACGTTTAGGAACTGGTGCTATCATCAATGACTGGGCAGCTCTCCCTGCTTTCAGTCAGGATTTACACGGGATCTACCAGTGACACTAGCCTCAGGCTACTTTCTGCCTAGCAGGAGGCAGCTTTATGGGAAGAGATGCAGCTGATCTGCAGAACTCACTAGCAGAGGACTCTGTGAAGGTGAAAAACTTACATGGACTAAAAGCAGGCAGAGACAAATTTGTGGGCACCAGCATCTGCTGAAGGCACAGGGTCAGACCACTTACACCCTGGCATCTCTGAACCTGAAGTGCCATGAGCAGGACCTCTGTAAGTTCTCTCTGTTCTCATACTCTTTCCCAAGGCATTCAGTACTTTCCATTATATTATTTATCTGCTGGTCTAAAACAGCCACAGTAATTCTTTTGTTAGGAAGAAGACTGTAAAAAATATTGTAATTTAAAAGATGCATCAAGTTTAGCCATTTCTCAAAAAGTCTTTACAACTCAGAGCCTCTGAGCAGAAAAAAAAAGGGCATTTTTGCAGTGAGTGTGGAAGACTCTTGGCTCACCTCACAAAGTGAATTGACAATCATAAGGTGTGACGTGATCTAATTTTAGAATTATCATCTAAGACTCCAAATTTATTTTATTAAAGACAGCCATAACTAAATTTTTATGCCATTAGATAATGCAATTAAATATTGGCTTGCTTGCAGGTCTTTGTGTTTTGCCACAGATAAAAAAGACTGTATCTACAAATGGATGTCTTCTCAGATTTTCTTCTACAGGATATTTAGGAGATACGGACATATGAAATAAATCCTTAAAATCTAAATAAAAATCTTTTAATCTACAGAAGCAAACTGAAGAAAGTTGCATCTTGATATGGGATCCTACTAAATGTTTTCTACTCTGTGAACTCCAACAAATTTCAAGCCCTTCCAGTTAAGTGAAAAATAATTCATTTAAGCTTTCTGCCATTTTCAGATGAGACAATAAATAACACTATATGGGTTTCCTTAGGAAATAAAAAAACTGCAGAAGTGGAAATGGATTAAACATTGCTATACCATCGTTTAAATCCCATTAATATGGCTTATCCAACTGAAAAAAACCCACTGCATTTAGTGTAGTCTCAGTAGTTTGATTCTGGATTCAGAAGTTATAGCTGAGCAATATGAGGGCATTTTGAGGCAAAATGTTTGGGACCCATCTGAGGTTCAGAATTTGATGGCCACAATTTTGAAATTACTCGTTTCCTAACACACAAGAAACCACTCCAACATAACTTGGTTCTTACAGCAGCCAGAAAAAACAATTAACTCTTAGACTTTTGTACCACAGGTGAAGTCTGGACTGATTTTCTCAGTTCACTGCAAGAACACCTTGTGGAAGCAAAGCACAGCGGTATTAAAGATCCACAAGAGGTAATACTTTTACTCAGAATGGCTCAATATTTGCATCCATATTAATGTTTGAGCCAACATACAGATTTGACTACAAACACTGTGCTTTAAAAATAAACAAAAGCACAATACACCATGCTATTAATAAATAATGGTAATAACAATAAAGTGATAAAACACAGGCTATTTTATTTACTTTTGTAAGAGCCAGTTCACATAGGCTGCTTTCATATGGAAGCATTAACCATTATTTCTACTTGTTGACAAAAACCTAAAGAGAAAAGTTCAGTCACCTTGTAGTTCGCAAGTATTAAAGACAAAACCACCAGGTTTGCCTGTGTCTGGGAGGGAGAAAGAGAGGAAAAAAGGGCAAGAAAGGAAAAGTTAATTTAGTGGAAATGAGTTCACCAGGCTTTTAGGTTATGCTTGAGATTCTTTTGTGTCTTCCTGTAGATGATGGTACTACTTGTAGCCACATTCTCCAAAGAAAAATTTTGGATAAGTCCAGGAGAAGAAATGCAAGGCTCAAAGCAGAGTCACAGGTGTTGTGACCTGATTTTTTCTACAAAAACAAGAAAATAATATGTGTGCATGTTTGTACGGCAGATTCATTCTAGAAAGTACAGTTTCCTGAGTGTTGCCAAATTAAATGTTCTGTTTAATGCAGCTGTTTTCTTGATCAGATATAATGGTCCTTTCTGACGTCTCAATTAATGCGTCTCAACAGTTGTCTTCGAGAAGACCAAGTGTGTAATTGAAAGCTGTAGATTCAGGATAAGAAAAGTGCCCAAAACAAGCTAATTCACCAGCAGCATGGACATTATGTGCAGAAAAACAGCTGGAAGTCCTATCTTCCCAGGTGGTCCAGGCTAGCCCCTCCTTCCCCCAATTCAGTCAGAGCTCCAAGTCTGCCAGTGAGATTTAAGTTCTTGTACTACGGAAGTGCTTTGGAACATTTTGTCCGTAAAACATTTTTTTTCCCCCATATCTTTCAGGACAGAAAAAGAATCCCAATCATTTCAGTAGGTAAAAATGAGTTTCTGTTACCCAAAGGATGCTGGCTCACTTACATGGGCAGGGGAGTGTTCAGCCTTCAGTGTGGCACGTCCTGGGCATTGGTGGAATGAGTGAGTGGTTGCCAGTGGCATTTTGAGATAGCTTGCCTTGATTTCTCAGATTGCATGATTGTATAGGGTGACTCCAGGCTCAGACAGACTCCAATTTCTCAGTAAAGGTCTACCTCCCATCTCCTTCATTAAATATATATGCAAACAAATATATTAAAAAATGAATCTTACTGCAAGGGCTTAGTAAAATTGATTAAATGGCTCCCATTGGCTCCCTTGGGCACTGGTCCAAAATATTAATCTGATTATCACTATGGCTCAAATTCAGTGTGGTTGTTAAGTATACATCTAACTGAAAGCACCTGAAAAGTCCTGTTATGATGATTCATGGATTTAAAAATAGAAATATGTTTAAATGCTCTCTTGTACTCAGGTCTAAATGAAATCAATACATGCCATGGCTGCTCTTCATGAAATATTAAGGCAAGATACATAATTTATTGTGCTCTGTGTATGCATATTTATTTAGCACTGATTATTCTGTAATAGACCTATACATAATTTAAACTATATAGCATCCCCTTGGTGCATGGAGAGGGGAGAAATCTTCATTAAACCCCAAACAGTACATTGTTTGGTGACGTGGGGATTTAGTTTATTCTTATTCTGTGGATATCTGGATAATAAATCTGTGTGCACACATTCAGAAGCCCTTTTCCAGAGGGAAAACAAAAATCACAGCCTGTTGTACAGCTCAGGAAGGAGGTCCTGCAAGCTTCTGCTGAAGGGCAGGACTGCAGTGAGCACCCAAGCCAGGGTGCCCAAATCACTGCAAGGGCCACCACGCATCCCTCAGGACTATCCCTCAGCAGCAAAGCTAAGAAATTCCTCATTGCATTTAATAGTGCACTGGCTTGGCAAACCCAAAATGTTAATTGTGTTCCGTATCTATCTGTGCCCAAACTCATTACGGTCTATTTAAGATCTTTAGGCCAGAAAATGGAATGTGGGGGCAGGGGCTGATGTGCCCCGGGCTCTTTAGAAGTCGAGGCACTCAGGCAGCGACACTGTCTAGCCGTTGCCTCTTGGCTTTTTCTTGCCTCTACTTACAAGAGTAACAACTCGAGAAGCTGCATTTCGCAGTCAAAAAATGTTTCAGAGTGAATTTTGCAGCACCTGTCTGTAGCTGTGGCGTCGCGCTGAGAGGAGCGGCTGCACTCCGAGCAGTCACGCAGTGCCCGGCTGAGGCAAACGGGGCTGGAGGCCAGGACACCGCGGCCCTCTGCTTGTTGTCTGCTGCCAAGGGAAGGCCAAGCCCCTCCTCGGGTTCCAGCCCTTGTCCGAGTGCCAGCCACCCAAGTGTGCCAAGCTGCATGCGCTGACGGAGCTGATGCCACCACCAGGGAGATAAGAAGGCGGGGAAGGCCGCCGCTATTTCCCCTCTGTCTGCCCTCACGCAGTCGCCCGTGGTGGGCGCCATCTTGGGGAATGTCTCATTCTGGCACTTTGAATTTCTCTTTGCTCCTTGGGGAGGGCCTGAGATTTTAGCAACTTCGTAACTAATTATTATTTACTGTTCTTTTTTTGCCTGTTGCTATCTCAGTTGTTTAATAAACTGTTATTTTTTCATTTGTATCTACTCATATTTATTTCCTCTTATTGGTGGAAAGGGAGGTAAAACTTAAACCTAAGGGGAGGTAACTCATTTTAGGGTGTCCCCCTTAAATTGTCTTAAACCAAGACATTCATTTAGCTGGACAGGAAAAAAGGGAGCCTGCGGTACTAAAGCCTACCTTATTTATTCACTACCAGGGATAATTATGGTTACTATTGGTTTCTAAGCCATTGTTTCAGTTTTAGTTCTTGTTTTCCAATGACATAATGCTGTCTGTGGGCCTTACATATATAAAGGACTCACAGAGAGAAGCATTCAAGAGAACATTTAAATATATTTATGCACAGAAGTGCATTTCTACTCTGTCATGCACATTAGGGAGTAACATGCTTAAACTCAGTATGCATTTAAAAGCACTTCTTAGCTGAGAGATATGTGACACATTTAGCACCTGTGTCATATGGGTGGGTTTTCAAAAGCAAATGGGAGGAAAGAAACAGCTGGGCTTTGTGCAGCAGATAACTGGTGATAAACTGATCCCAAAGGGGCAGGTTCCTGTAGTGGGTTGACCATAGCTGTGTACCAGGCACCCATCAAAGCCATTCACTCACTCCCCTCCAGAGCTGAACAGGAGAGTGAAAATTTAATGAAGGGCTCATGGGTTGAGATAAGGAACTGGGAGAGATCACTCAGTAAATACAGTCATGGGTAAAACAGGCTCTAATTAGAGATATGAATTGAATTTATTACTAAAAAAATCAGAGCAAGATAATAAGAAGTAAAATAAACCATTAAAAACACCTCCCCCTGATTCCTCCCTCCTTCCCAGCTCGACCTCCCACCCCAATGGTACAGGGAGGCAGGAATGGGGGTTGGTTTATTTGGTCAGTTTATTACCCATGGTTTCTCCCACTGCTCAGGGAGAGGAGTCGTTCCCCTGCTACACCATGGGTTCCTCCCACAGGAGATAGTTCTTTATGAAGTTCTCCAACACTAGCCCATCGCATGGTCAACAGTCCTCTCCAAACTGCTGCAGCGTAGGTCGTTCTCCCATGGGGTGCAGTCCTTCAAGGAGCAGCTACTCCAGAGCTGGCTCCTCTCTCCATGGGTCTCCGACAGGGTCACAGCATCCTCTCAGACATCCCCCTGCCCTGCTGTGGGGCTCCTCCACAGGCTGCAGGTGGATCTCTGCATCCCCGTGGATCTCCATGGGCTTCAGGGGCACAGCTGCTTCACCGTGGTCTTCACCGCAGGCTGCAAAAGAATCTCAGCTCTGGTGCCTGGAGCACCTCCTCCCCATCCTTCTGCACTGACCTTTTTGTCTGCTGAGTTTTCTTCTCACATGTTCTCACTCCATTCTTCTCTGTCCACAATTACAACTGCACCGTAACTTTTTTTTCTTTCTTCGTAAATCTGTTATCCCAGAGGCGTTACCGCCATTGGTAATTGGCCCAGCCTTGGCCAGCAGCGTATCCATCTTTGGAGCCACCAGAGATTGCCTCTGCCAGACATGAGGGCACCTTCCAGCAGCTTCTCACAGAAGCCTGCAGCTACCCCTGTAGAACCCCTGCTACCAAAACCAGGCTGTGCAAACCCAATACAATTCCCCACCTCTGGACCTGTGCCAGGCAGTTCACACATTGACTCATATGCCCCTAAACAATCTAGAGGAAATTAGCCCTAAAGATTACACAAAGAGCCATCTCCATTCAGTGTGGCCAGATCTCCCACTAGATATGCTGCAATGCAAGGAAACCCTGCTACTTCCTCCATTCTGCTCCACGTTTCATTTGCTGCAAGGAATTAAGTAACACAACCACCACCAGATACTGCAGAGAATCCTCTGACTGCTTCCCAGTCTGTGCATACATAAAAACCAATATGCACAGGTCTTGGCAAGCAAATATCAACACTCCTTTCTTCTCCTGGCCTTCCACAATAACTCAAGTAATCCAAATAAACTTCTTGAGGCCAGGCTTACTGTTGGGGGTTAGGTTTTCTTTCCTTTTGTTCCTTTCTACTTATAGAATTTTTCCCATTAAGTTGCTAAGGAGCACTAACGACCGGGTACTTAAGAAGAACAAAAGAAGGGGCCAAGCCCCGGGGACAGGGGCATCTCTGTTTTACTGTTCTCCTGTCTGGGAGTTTCTCCTGGAGGTGGGGGGGATATCTCAAGAATTGGGGCTGGTAAAAGGCAGGGCTGGAGCAGCTGCTGGCTCTCTCTCGCTCTCGGCTTTCGGAGGAGCTGGATCAGAGATGCTGTTTGGGGAGACGAGTTCG
>WEKY01036228.1:367-30017 GCA_013390045.1 Picathartes gymnocephalus
ATTTGTTGGTTTATGACTGCAAATTACCACCATATAGATGTAAAAAGCAGGACTTAAACTTTAATCCCAAACCACCTAAGTCTGTCTTTCTAAATTGCAGCACTCCACCCTATACCACTCTTCCCAAAATCTAATTAATTGCATTGGGGAAACACATCTTTCTCCATAATCCCATAAACTGCCACTGCACAGGGAATATATGTTTCCTTAATAAAAACATAATCTTCCTTTATGATATTTACTGCTGCAGAATGACAAGATTGGAGGCCTAATTTAAAGATCATCTAGCCTGTCTCTTTGCATAAGGCAAACTCAGCAATATTGATTTGATTCCTGACTAATGTCTGTCCAAGTTACAGTTAGAGAAACTCCATGTCATCCTCAGACAATGTATTTGAGTGCTTTATTACCGTCCACTAGGAAACCTAGTGCATAATTTAAAGCTGTCTCTTTTTTCTATGGCTGGTAAATTTTACTTTGTCCCCCACATGTGTAGAAGAGAGACCATTTTTTTCTACTTGAGTCGATTTTTCTGTCAGTCAAATATCTACATTTCCACAGTTCTTTAGATGCAAAGCAAAATGTTCAGATTTTCCTTCTAGGTCATATTTACTGTATTTCTGAAAATTATTCTTACCCCCTGAGTCTTTCATTTGGTTTGTCACTTTCCTGGAGAACAACTAAAATTGAGTCCTTTTTATGATACAGAAGTTTACTAATTCAGCTGTTTCTGGAGGAATTATTAGACCCTAAGGAATGAAGACTCTAGAAAAGGAAAAATTTAGTGGAAGTCAAAAAATCTCACGGTGAGTGAAAGTAAGCAATTGTATTCATAAGAATAATGTTACACAACAATACTGCACACTGGTTTCATAGAAAAAATAGTGAAAATTTAATATGATTTTGATGCCTTAGAGTTTCTGTCAGCAATTTTATTTAGATCATCCACAGCTGGGGTGGAAGGAAAGGGAATATGTAGAGGATTCCATTATGACACTTAAATAACAGTTCCAGTGAAAGTACCAAATGTTTTCAATAATCTGGTAGCCTTCCCAACATCAAGCAGTACCTAATATTAATATAATGTCTTTAATTACCTTTGCCTACAGAAAAACTGCTCATTTTAAATACATGTGTTACAATCAGAACTATATTATTCTGACACCTAAAATCCATTATATTAAAGTATTTTTTAAATAATTCAGGCTATGGAATAGGTATTCATTGATATTTTACTTTGTTCTTTAACTGTTCAAAAGTAAATTAGAAAATGGTAATATAAATCAATACAAACAACATACAAATAAAATCCCCCCAATATCAGGAAGCTTGACTGAGGATGGAATTAAAAAAAAAAAAACCAATGACAGATCCTAGATATTATTTTCTTGTCATTAATAGAGAGCTCAGGTGAAATATACTGACTTTGTCAGCTGTTTAAAAAACTTGGAGACTTACCCTTAGAAATCAAGAATGATGGCTAAAGGAAATAAAAGTATTTATTTAAATTCTTTCAGTGTCATGAGGTTCATGCAGAAATAATACGACGGGAAGATCCTCAGATTTGGCATTAATAGAGATCATACTCAATAGGTTTTTTGCTTTTTTTTTTTTACTCAAATCTGAATTGAGAATAAATTAGAAAATGATCAATCCTGACAGAAAGCAACTTGTATACTTACCTATTTATTTTGTATTATTTCTTTGACCATGAAGGCATTCAAGATCCTACTTCAGGGATTTCTCTGTATTTATTTTGTGCTCCGTTAGCATACAGAGCAACTGATACCAGACTTAAGAATGCTTCAGAAACTCATTTCTGCACTTCATCTGACAAGCAACATCGATTATTTTTTCATTGGCTTGAATACAAACACACAAACAAACTCATATTTCAATAAAACATAGTAATACTTCACAGAGAGATTTTTGAGTCAGCTGTCTTGTAGCAGGTGATGTTGATGCAGAGAAGTCCATGGTAGATGCCTTCCTAGTAGCAGAAGCATCTAGTGATGAGTGGACAGCACAATTCTTTTTTGTCACTATTAGAAGGACATCCTCAAAATAGTCTCTAATCCTTCTCTTCATCACCGCCTAATAACTTAATAACTTAAAACTACTTAATATTTGCTCACAACATGTGTAGTAGCTGGTGTCATTGTATTTGTGCTTCTGCAGTGGGATTTGTAAGGCTTGGGGGAAGAAACTAAACCCTTTCAGCAGCTGTCAAGAAGTGATCATCATCTGCTGTCCACAGTTAATAGCAGAAAGCACTCCTGCATGTGATGATGGGAAAATGCCTATCAAGGAGATAATTTCTCACCAATACACGTTATCTAATGCTAACATGTATAATTCATGTGTATAAATCAGATGCTTGTCAAAATTTAGACATGAAGACAAATCCAAAGATGTATATGTTTTCCTCCGCTTTGGTAGGATATGGAACAGTTTAGCTCCATACACTGTTTTAAGCACTTGCCTGTACAGGATGTCAATATTGTATTTAAGACTGTCTAGCTTTTGCAGTCATTAGCTGCACAACCAGACACCAAAATGGCAATAGCTTTATGCTTTCTGAATGGAAAGCACCATATATGTTAACTTAATTAAATTTACTCTCTGATCTGCTTGCAAGGGAAAGAGAGAAAGACAGAAATAACACTCTAGCTGATGGCTACACTTAGCCATCCAAGTACAAAATGAAGGAGACATTGGATTTATTTATGTTTAAGTTCACCTGTGCAGTGCTTGATTAATTTGCCTAAGCAAAAGAAATAAGTGACAGTCCTTGACATGTTGCAAAGGATTGTCACCACAGAATTGTTCTGAATTCCTCTCCAATATTAGTTCCAGGTGTTTCATTTAAAAAAAAAGCACAACGTCTCAGACAAAATTCAAAGGAATCATTTTATTGCCAGGCATAATTTGGGTCAATATGACTTTCAAGAGTTAAAATATTAGGCATGTTTGGAACAACCACACAGATTAACTTTATATAATTTATGGCTTTCTCCTCTCCATTCCCACTCTTTTCTGCTAATCACAGGAGCTGCTCTGCTAGGCAACAGTACAGTAAGGCATTACCTTTAGATGTCAAATGCATCTCTGAGAAATTATTCAACCCCACTCTTCATGCATTCTTCACCAAATAATTCAGTGAAAGTTCAGCAAAACATGATTTCATTAAAAAAACTCTGCTACTGTGACATGGTGTAAATCAGTTTGTACAAATTCTGCCATTCTCTGTCCCTGTAGTAAAACAGCTTCTTAGCTTCATTAGTAAAATCAAATGTATTTTCAAATCGTGGTCATAATTTTATTAATTTTAGACAGAATATTCTTTAAATAATATTTATTAATTTATTCCCTCTAATTTAAGATTTTTAAAAATTTAAGTATAAATGTTACAAAACTAAGCTGACTTTTTTATCAGCTATAACCCCAACAATGTCACTGGCAGCCCAATGGCATCAGGACACTTTTATACATTTAACCAGAATATCGGAATTAGAATGCATTAGGCATCTGAATTAGAGGGAATACTGACAAAAGTTAGCAAAAGAGCAGAACAATAACAGGATAATGAACTCAAAGAAAGAACTCCAGCACAGAAACCTGACAACACTCTTGGCATTTTTAGAAAGAGTTGAGCTTTTGCAAGCTGGTTTCTTCTGATAGCCAGCCTAGAATGTTCCTGCTGAGGTAGTCTACAAGGTAAATGGAATTATAGTTAAGATCTCAAAAGCTTACTGTTTTGTGCTTTTACATAGGTATTTCTTAATCTTAGTGGAATACAGCCAATTAAAGTTTATTATCTCATAAACCTCCAAGCCTATCTCCTTTTTATGAGTTCCTTATACTGCTTTCACAGCTATTGTAAGTAATTTATAGTGATCCATGACAAGGAAATTCAAACAGTGTATTGCCTTATGTAGCTAAGCAATTACTCAATTATTGATTAATCAGCTAATTATACTATGAAAAATCCTTTTTCTGTTTATAAGATTTTTAGCCCAACAGTGTCTGAATTCACTACTCTGAGGAAATATGCAGCTTATATCTACATGTTTTAATTATTTCCTTCCAACCCTGATGCCACCTGAGAGTAAATATTTAATTCTAGTAATATTTACCTATATAAAACTGTCTTTATTTCCATTCATTTGTAAGAAAAACAGTTCTTGTTTATTTACCTTCTTCTAGATTATTTTTACATTTTAGCCTTCAATGGAGCTTTATCTTGAAAAGCCCACTCAACTGAGTTCTTTTCAGTATTGCTCTTCATTTCAATTTTACACTATGGCCTAGTGCCAAGTTGAACAGTGTTATCTAAAAAGCAAAATCTGGCCCATCATTGTTTATTTCCTGAGATCTCCAAAAGTTTCTTATATGTAGATATTTTGGGTTATCTGCATTTAGTAAAGTTACTGAAAGTAGTTTTCCAAGAAAGGCTCTCAGGGACCCCTACTCTAGAGTTAGTCTACTACATTTAGTGCAATTATCTGATCTGCCCATGGGCAGGTGAGCCACTGCTCTCCTTCCTACCGTCTCACCACCACTCACCCATTTCCACAACCTGAACTATGGTTCAAGTTACTTATTCCAGCCAACACAAACCTCAGATGAAGGTATGATGTTTCATCTGATTTGTACACAACTCTCGATGCCTCCCAAAACCTGTGACTATTAGACACTTGGCTGCAACATTAAGGCAATTAACCATCTAAATAGATGAAAGTGTAGAAAACCTTTAATGAGTCTGAAACAAAGGTCAAATTTGTAGCATGCTTGGGTTAATGTTTTCATTTCTTTTCAGAGAAATAACTCAGGAGATGTAATTGTATCTCTTCAAAAATCTCATTTTATGTTACATAAAATGTTGGGGGTTGAAATTTGTTTACTTTGTAGAGATTAGCAGAACTCTAATTTTCATGTGCTGTTTACTATTCATGAGAATAACTATCAAGTAGCAATGGAAAAAAGCACAATGCAGTGCTTATAATTCTGAGAATGTAACCACTGCAAGTCACAGTTACTGGACAGTACTACTGTGTTTTATGAGTGAGATAATTCAGATTCAGACCCAGCATGAAATATTCCTAACTCCTGTTGTTGTAGAGAAACCAGTGAACTCAAAAAACTCAATCACTACAAAATTCTGGAACTTTATGTACTACATGACCATGCTTTTTGTCCTTCAAAAGTAACAAAGTTCCAGATGTTACCCATAGAGAAAGAGATATTGCAAGTAGAAAGGTTTTTAAAATCTTCTTAATATATATTAATAAGTCTATTTTCTCTTAAAGATACTGAGAGATTTATAAAGTAAAGCCCAGATACATGGCACATATGGATTTTACAAGACAGTCCTGGAAGTTCAATGTCTTGACAACAAACAATATGTAGTATACAAATATGTATAGATCTCGGAACACAGAAAAATTCCAGGGATTGAAATATATTTTAAGAAATTATATGTGTCGGTTCACATGCCACTGTTAAAAACATACCATTCTGAAATTGCCAGTACCATTTATATCCTGCCTTTCCATACTGCTTCAAATGGGATGTGTTTAAATATCACAAGCATTTCAGCAGTTTTACATAATTAAGCAAAAGGCATGGTCTGTCAAAGCTGGCATCTGAAGTACCCCAGCAGAATACTTTCTTAGATGAAACAAGACAAATAGTCCCAAAGTTGGGCTGAATTCAGTGATGTGAGGTTGAACAAAACCAAATGCCGGGTCCTGCACTTTGACCACAACAGCACCCTGCAGCACCACAGGCTGGGGACAGAGTGGCTGCACAGCAGCCAGGTACAAAGGGACCTGGGGGTGCTGGTTGGCAGCTGACTGAACATGAGCCAGCCGTGTGCCCAGGTGGCCAAGAAGGCCAGTGGAATCCTGGCCTGTATCAGCAATAGTGTGGGCAGCAGGACCAGGGCAGTGTCTTCTGTTTTTATTTGGCACTGGTGAGGCCACACTTTGTCCTGTTCTGGGACCCTCAGTTTAGGAAGGACATTGAGATGCTCAAACACATCCAAAGGAGGCAACAATGCTGGTGAATGGTCTGGGACACAGGTGCTATGAGGAGCAGCTGAAGGAGCTGGAGTTGTTTAGCCTGGGGAAGAGAAGGCTGAGGGGTGACCTTACCAACCTCTATAACTCCCTGAAAGAAGGGTATAGCCAGGTGGGGTCCATCTCTTCTCTAGTCTTAGGCTGTACCAGGGGAGGTGTAGGCTGGACACTAGGAAAAAATTCTTCACATAAAGGGTGATTGGGCATTGGAATGGGCTGCCCAAGGACCTGGTGGAGTCACCATCTCTGGCAGTGTTTAGGAAAAGAATGGACATGGCTCTTAGTGGTGTGGTCTAGTTTAGAAGATGGTGTTTAGCCATAGGTTGGACTCAATGATCTCAAAGGTCTTTTCCAACCTAGTGAATTCTGTGATTCTGTGGAACATCTTTCATTGTCTCATGATTTAAACCTATTTTGTAGGCTACAGATGAATAGCACACATCACATCAAAGTGTGACTTGGTGAAAATTAGAGCTCATGTCCATATTTCACCAATATGTGTAGGTCTTGCCTTAGTCCCACAGGTGACCAAAATAAAGACTATAAATACTTACACACAGGGAGAAATTTCAAATCATATCAAGACAACATTTCAGGGTTGTTTCAGTCTCAGGACAAGAAACTACCTTAATTTCAGTTAAAAAGCAGAGCCAATGAGAAACTGTTTCAAAACACTATCATTAGAAAGTCAAATTTACAGTCACAGTAAGCTAATGAAGCCAAAATTTCACAAAAATGCAATCAATTTATCTGTTTGCAATGCTTTCCCACATGTATCTCTTTCAAGTGACTGACCTCAGGTTATGTCCAAATCAGCAGTTCCAAAAGCATTGATGCTTGACTTCCAGCTCAGATTTCCACTTGTTAAAACTGGTTGGATCTGCTGTAACATCCTGTTATCTGCTTCTGTATTCACAAGCAAGGTCCCACCCTACGTTTTTCTCAAAAGGTGTTCTTTTCTCAGTAGCATGAGAGTTAGTTACAGTTACAGACTAGCTAATATTCTCTCAATTTTTGGCACTCTCTTCACAGGACCAAATTTGTTCTATTACATTTGAAATGACATAGAAATGACATAGAAAAAACTCTGTTTTTCCCAGAGCTCTCTCTTTTATGAACAATCAACATGTTTATAAACATTGTCCACAAAGTCTCGCTACTGATCAAGCTGCCTTGAATTCAGGTTTAATGGGAAGTTTGGGTGTACATAAAACATCACACATCACTTTGGTTGTATGTCATGAGAACTGATCTGTAACATAGCAAGTCTACTGTACATTTACAGTAATTTTGGTGGTCAAGCCAGACTATTTTCATGTGACAAGTTGACAGATATGAAAACTTTCTCTAGTTGCCAGTTCACGTGTGAATTGTCTTGATTATCTCAAAAGACAGGCCTTTATTTGAGTTTGCATCTTGGTTTTCTTAGACTTCTAAATAGACAAGACTGATGCCAAGAAGGAACAGAAAACCAACAGTCCCAGGGTCTGTACGAACAAAAACATTTAGATCACACAAGCAGTACAGTCCTGCTATCTCTATCAACACAGTGTTTGTCAATTGCCAAAGGGTCAAACAGATTATGAAGACACTTATTCATTCTGGTATAATAGACATAAAGTCTTCACAGTGCATTACAAATTCACATAATGTTCCTTTTTCATTTGGACTTCTGACTGAGCTGAGTGGTATGAAAAGTCCATCAGCATTTAACCAAAGATATCCTGAGCAAATACAGAGCTACAGATGCTGAAGAAAACTAATTATTCCAACTGAGACTGACATTAAGTTATATTAAATCTTTTACTCCTCGTTGACCCTTTTCCTGAAGGCAAAATATGCCAGGACTTTGTATATTTATTAGATTACTTATGTCAGGTCTGAAAGCAGCCAAGAATCCTTGAATATAAATGCTTAGCTATAAAACCAGAAACTTGGCCCAAATATAGATGAGTGTACAGGGATCTTTGCATTAGCATCAATCATCTATGAATCACACAAAATAGATTCTCTGAACATCAGGGTAGAATAGAAACAAAGATCAAAAATACTAAAAAATAATTTAAAAAAGAAAAAAAAAGAACCAAAAGGAATTAAAAATAAATTCAAAAAACCTAAACGCCTGTGTATGGACATATAATTTATAGCAAGTGAAAGTCCTGAGCCACTGCTCTATTTTAACTAGAAAATTTTTAAAAATCAAAGGGGTTTACTTTGGAGTTTTATTTTTTTTTACAGTGCTGGTATAAAATTACGTGCCTTATTACTTTATCTGTCCACAGACATTTGATAACCCATTTCTGGACGGCTCTTTTGGAGTTTTGAGCTAGATGTTAGTCTTTCTGACCAAAAACAAAAAAAAATTTAGCATAAATAATGCTTGAGCTATGTAAAATGTGTTTTAATATAAATCTGTCATCCATTAAAATGTCTTTCATCCTCAGAATCTTACAGTGTCAGTGTAGTGATCACTGATCTTACCATTCTCTTTTAAGAATTGCAGCTCTAAGTTTTGATAGTTTGAGCTTTTTGGCATCTTTATTTTTTTTCAAGTACTCAAAGAAATATGCCTTTCTGTGAATGCACTGACCAGCTTCCACAGAGGCAAATTGGAATCTGTTCAGTGAATTTGTTTAGATTTGGAGCACATACTAAGAATTCTTTAAAACTTTTCACAAGACCTCTAACTTAGTGTGTAATGAGCACAACAATTTTGTTTCTCTGTAGAGTTAACCAAGATTATTAAAAAAAAAAAATTATTCTTTAATACAGCTCTGATAACTCTCCAGCCACAGATCCCTAATAAAATCAACAAGAAAACAAGCAAGGGTGAGTGTGGTAGAACTCACTTTTAAGATCATATATTATCTGCCTGTTTGTATGCAGATAAATTATTCTATATTAATTTCATGAAAAGCAAGATAATAACCATCTGACACCCAGAATACTATGGAAATAATTAAAATCATTAAGAATGGACTTTGTATTTTAACAATGAACCACAAACAGATATTAAGTAGACTATGGCTAAGTAAAACAAGTGCCTCAAAAATATACACACACCTGCTACACAAGTCACTAACACTAACCTATAGAACTGATAAGGCAAGCTGAAGTCTGTCCATAAACAACAACAGGATTTCCATGCTAAGAAAAGAGGTCAAGACACTCCTACAAGAGAACACATAGGTGACTGCTAAAGCAGATATCTGTCACAATCAGAAGCAAAACACATCCCAAGTGGTCTACTTCTACAACAACCATGCCCTCTATGCTTTGAGGATAATCTTTAAAAATTTATTTCAGAAATTAAGACTATTTTTCTTTCCATTTGGCCTAAAGAGAGACATTTTACTATTCTTAGGAAAGAGGACTATTTTACTGAAAAATCTTAATGATTCTTGCACACCCACTATTACTTTTGTTAAGAAAGTTCCAACAATCCTGATGTTGCAGTGGTGGGCTGTTGGTAAGGTGCCACAATCTTCCTGAAGCATCTCCAGCCAGGAGCCGCTCGGCGTCACGGGCACGCTTCCCCACGAGCACACACACATCGGATGGCTCTGTAATCCTCTGATAAAGAGAAATGAGAAGGGGTCTCCTATAGAGTTCCACGGGGTTTATTGCAGCCACACGTGAAGGGGACCAGAGAAACAAGGACTGGGAGCGTACAGGGGTTTTATCTGGGGGCTCAGGGGGGGCACACAGGAGGGGCCAGGGTGTGTGGGCCAGCAGGAGGACAGGGAAGGAGTGGCTAGGGGACAGGGATCAGTGGGGAACCGAGGAAGGGAGAACAATCTGGAACCTGACCCTGTAGGGGGGAAAAGGGGCAGGGAGACAGAGAACCCATCGGGGAGGTAAAACTGAGGTACATCTGCAGAAGAGTGCAGGGCATCCTGGGAGAGGCCTTTCCTGTCACCACGACTGAGGAGTTGGTTCTTGCCCTAAAGTTCGTCTCTCCAAGGGTCCTCAGCTGATGCTGGTTCCATGAGCTCATGGTCCTCCTCATCCTGAAGTTGCTTATGAATAAGAAAAATATTTGAATCATTGTTCGGAAGTTCTGGAAATTATGTCTCATTTCTATTGTCACAGGAACATCCATGCAGTGGAAAGGATTTTCCATGCCAAAAAAAATTAGCATTTATCGGTATGAAAGATAGGTTTCACAAGTCAAGAGGAAAGAAAAATCCAAGTTTTTTTCATAGAAAAAGAAAAACAAAACAAACCGAACAACAAAGCTTTTAAGCAAAAGAAATGTTAATACTTCACAAATTATAATGCCACATTTTCACAGAGATGGCAAATTAGCAGATGAACTTCTATTCAAAGATTCATTTTCACTTGCCAGAACTTGAAATATGAAAACACATTCTGAAACAGGCTCAGCCTGTTAATATTTTTCAATGTGTTCCTTTTTATGTAGTTCTAGTAAAATTGAAGGAGAAGGAGAGTTTGATTCACTTCTCACAGAGAAGCTACAGCAGTTTTTGAAGGGAATATTAATTGAAACCTGAAGAGATATGGGTGCTGGTAGGCATTGCACCTCTCAGACAGTTCTCTGAATATGAAGTTATCAATATATTCAGCACAAAGCAACAGAACACTGAAATGAGAGATGAGAGCTGTGAAGGTCTAAATGTGGAGAAGACTTTTAGGGCATGGAGCCTGGAGGTGAGGAGATGTCTGTGGGCTCCAGGGATCTTGGACTGAGGAAGTGAAACTACTTATTTCTTATCCTTGGGGAATTCTGACAACTTTCATGATTCATTTTCCAACCTTAAAAATAAGAACATACTGATTATATTTTTTTTATTTCCAAGATAGTTAGTAATTTTTCTTTTTCTAGCCAAATGTATTCAGAAGATTTGCAAATCCTTTCAGACATTTTAGAGCTGTTGATTCCTTTGATAAATAAAAAATAATTTCATAGAAACAGGAGGAGTTAGATAAGACAAATTCTAATGTATTGTCTTAGAGCAGCTGCCTAGAAATGTTTGAGCACATATTTAATGTGACTAATTCTGTTTATATCAACAAAATTATATGCTGCAGAAAGGTTGAGCACTGAGTGAATAAATATGGGACTAAACCCAAAAATTGCCAGATAAAGTATTTTTTTGCAGTGGGAAACTTGGAGAGCCTTCTATAAAGCATGAGAGAGCAAAAGAGCAAGGAGAATTCAATTCATTTCTTAATCTTTGAAAACTTTCCCTTTTTATAGGGTTTTCTTCACACGTGCTCCTACTCACTCCAGGGACACATCTGTATTCAAAAGCCTTCAATCATTCTGTGGGGATGGATGAAGAAGTTTGTGCGTGAATTACATTTCTCCTTAAAAGTTAAATCCATAGAGTTACCTAACTAGCTTATTTACCTCATGAATATATAACTTTGAATCAATTGTGAATGCCAAAGTTCCTCTAGCTGCAGGAGTCGTATGCATTCAGCACCTAACTATAACTGAATTACATGCATGCTAGTTACATAGATATTTGTAACAGCATTCGTTTTCTTCCTCTACCACTAGAAGTAGGTGGTATGGTAGAAGGGTGCACTCTGATATCTGTAGTATCAGTGCAGAAGAACAGAAAAGAAAGTATCTAAAAAAACCCCAATAATCTCATGTTGAAGTGAATTCATACCAGATATGGAGGTGACTAGATCACACATCTACCAACTCATTTCATCTAGGAGTATTGAGGTAACAGACACAATTATATGGTTTTCTGGATGTAGACAACTAGGATCATGAACAGGTTTAATGGAATTGAAGAAAACAGCTGCAATAAAGAGATAAACACCATTTTAATATGATATTACCTATCCACACACCACAGTGTGGCAAAATTTTATGAGATTATTGAAAACAATCAGTCATCAGCAATGGCTTCATACCTGCACTGGTGTCTTAACAGACACCCTTGCCAGATCAAGCTTATAAGGAGAAGGACAAGCCTTGTTTTTTGTTGAAACACTGTGCAGATAAGGAGATTTCAAACAGAAGCATAACTGGCAAAATATATGTGAGGTAGTTGAAATATGGCTCTGCAGCTGACACACACAGGCTGAAGCATTCCTGTTTACTCTCTCAAGTCAGTCAGCACTAGTCTTCTCCATTTTAAACTGAAAAATCACTCAAATGCCCAGAACTTTGTGATATTTTGTCATTTCCAGCAAAAGACAGTTGCTATACTCAAACAAAAAGCAAAGGATACCCTCCAGACTATTGAAGAATAACTACGTGGATTGCAGTGTAAATACTATCTGTGCTTCTATAGCTCCAAATATTGTCCAGAAATTTTAACAAGGAGCAATAGTAACATTGAATGAACAGTAGTTGAATTCACTTATTTAAGAAACCTTTTAGAGTCCAGACAAGGCAAAAAGCATGTAGAGGCAAAACACTATGAATATTGTGATGCAGTTTAAAGAACACTCAGTTTATGGGGTTTGGCTTGACTGTTGCTACAGCGAAATCATTTAGTTTAAAGAAAAAAGATATTCATATTCCTCTAATCATACCCCAGTGCACCACCCAGCATTATATTTCATATATGCTAAGTTTGATTTTTTACAGGATTTGAATACTGGGCTTTTTAAACATTGCTTAAAATGCACAGTAGTATGTGGGGAAATATATTATAAAAGTTTTTGCTCTTAAACTGTATCCTTCAGAGGTAGTTATATAGAAAGCTTTGTATCAAGAGAGTCTGTCATGAACTGAAGACAAAAGGAAACCTTCAATGCAAGGTGTGGGAAGGAGAAAATTATTTGGACAAGGACAGATTTGTCTGTAAAGAGTTAATAGGTTCGGGTTGTACTCTGTAAAATGTTAAACCTCTGGGGATTGCATCAAAATCAGCGCAAGTTCATTTTGCCACATATCCTCTCAGATTGTACCACTCACAGCTGTTACACAATGGACAATAGCGATTGCTGAGATTATTGTCCTCAATGCATTGACTTTTCCATTAATTTTCAAATACTTAGCCTGGTCTAACCTGGGATAACACCAAAGTTCAGGGCTTTGTGGCAACACCAGCTCTGATTTGGCTAGTTGATTCAACCCAAACCCAAGAATTTTCCTGGTAACAACTGAACAATGAAGAAGCCAAATGACATTTCTGCAGAGAAATATCTGAACTAAGGTCTGAATCAAGATGTCTTGGTACTCAGATGAAGTCTGTCGAGGTTCTGAAATGTTGAGAAATTAAATACTCTGCATTTTTCTGAAAAAATATATTCACTTTAGGGGAAAATAATACAAATTAGGAACTCAATGACAACTTTGTTTTCTGTGTCTTTTTAAGCCATTTTTACTGCTGACTGCCTAGCATCCTACCTCATAGCTCCATGACAACCCATGGTGCCGCACACTGAATTCATCCTCCCACTCCTGCCATGTATTTCTAGGTGTTTGGAACTGCATATAGGGCTCATCAGTCTAAGAAGTCATGTCCAACATCGTGTAAGAACCTTTTGTCTTGCATCTTGACCTCTCTCATCTTCAGGGTAAGCTCTTTTCTGTGGTGATCTTTCATCCTACTTTGCAGCTAACTAAACAAATTTCAAAAGTTGACACCTGAATACAGAACAAACCTACATCTGCCTTCCTAAATCACCTTAGGCTGACCTCAGCACATACGAACTCAGAAAAGCCAATCATTAAATTCTACTTTCTCTAAAATCTGACCTCTCCTATCCTCAGCGGCCAGGGTCCTGGTAGTTCCTCCTGTAGATTTCCACCAGACATTTGTTTCAGAGTGAAGAAGAGTGAAGGATGTGGAGTTTCTGACTGAGAGTCTGGTGTTGGTTAGGTAGTACAGAAAAATGGCAAGGTCCCCACAAAGGATGTAACATTTCTGTGTAACTTGACTGAGGTAAGCAAGACTTTGAGTTTCAGTCAGGTTATTCACACTGAGAACCTAAGCACTTACAAGCAAAACCATTTCCTTTTACTTCTCTCCATAGCTTTATTACCACTGAAAGTCATCCAATCACTGATTTTGACCAGTGGACAGTTGCATTTTATTAAACACTGGAAACATGCTTTGTTCTCCTTCTCACTAGTGTTGAGTGTTGAAGGGCCTCTATGAACAAGTTATGCATGCCAGCGTCACTGAGGAGGAGCTAAAAATTGCTATCTGCTGCAAAGTCGAGTAGATTACTTAGAGCAAATATCTGCAACCTATTTGTGGAACACTGGGGCAGCTTTAACCATAAAAAGGCAGGTGTATGCACAGAGACAGATGGCAAGAAGGGTGGCTTGGAGGGGAGGCAGTCATCGTTTAGGTGTAAGAAATTAGGAAGCCATTGACATAAAAGCTTAAAAGTGGGTAAGAGATTCATGGCTATTTTTATAAACCATGTACAGAAATCTTGAATAGCAGCATGCAGAAAGTAACACGAGAAATATATACATATGGAAAGAGTCAGAAAAGGAAAAATGTTAGTGAATAGAAAGACTTATCTTAGCACTACAGAAAAACTGTCTGCATTATGCAGAAAGAAATATATGATAATATCACAGCAAGCTAGAGAGAACCCCTGTTTAATCCCTCTCCAAGCATTTCTTTTCATTCTCTTCACAGGTGATGTGTTTCTGTAATAAAACAGTTTCATGGGTAGGTTGTTTTGCAATAATTAAAAGTATTTGAATGTGAAAGTAATTTTTAAATTGGAGAGGGGGAAGATATTCATCATTTGGTACATAATATCACCTTTATTTTAGTGATGGAAACACAAAGGCATAGAGAAATAAAAATGAGTATCTGCAATCCCATATTGAGTCCATGGTATAAACTGGAAAAAATACTATCTCTTAAATTTTTGAAGGCACATGGGGTGGCTGAACAAGATGACTACCAGAAACAGGTATTTTTTCAGATTTATTATTTCTTAACACATACAGTGTTAAATAATTTCTCCATTAATTCATTTTCACATCCATTTGGAGTCACTTTCTGGGAAAAAAAGGAACCTTAGCAACCAGAAGAGTCTCTCTGCTTTGTAAAAGCTTTTTTCAAGTTAAGAAACTAAGGCTTTGCATCTGGGTATTTGCTTTAAAAGCTGACATTGAAAAGATAATATAAGCATGCCCAGTCCTCCCCTTTACGAAGTCCTATTATTTGATATACACCTAGTAGCATGTACATTTGAGGTTATAATGTCCTTAACCATGGCTTCCTGTAGTTTACACTGGATCATTATTCTGTACACAACGAGACATAACATTAAAAATGAATAGCACACCTTGCCCAAATTATCTCATTATTCTGCCATGACAGAAACCATGAAGCATGCATTTGGAAAGTAAACTGTCTTCCTTCTTCTGGTATAGGTATCCTTAATTCCTTTGTAAGTTAGCTTGTTTAAAAACAAAGGATTTCTCCAGAAACACAAGCAGTATTCTGGATGCACATAAAGATTCTTTGGAGAGACATAAACTCATTTTTTCTGCTCTTAAAAGAATATCCTTTGTTTTGTATCCCCACATTCTTCCAGATGTTTTAAAGAAACAAACAAAATAAACCTGAATATACCACTGTAAATTACTGCCAGATGATGAATTGCTTTTTAAATGTAGAGGGTGGAGATAGTATCCCAATCCTACTGAAAGTCAATAAGCACTGAGAGGCAAATTCCAGTCTGAATATTTTCTCCAAATTGCACACAATTACCACTTCCTAGGTTTTTCTTTCTGTGCTGGAGTATAGTGTCAGCATTACCTTTTTTTTTTCTCCCAAGATAGATTTGTTTGTATTTTCCAGCCCAGAACGTCATTGAATCTTCCATTCCGATATCTCATGTCATTAGGTTGTCTTCTTATTGTTTCTTTATCCTTATTGATGTTCATATGTTTTCCCCATCTATTATGTCCTGTGGGCTTATCATGTAGTTTGCCCCAGGTGAGAAAATAAGCTTGTGTAAATTAATTTCTCTCCTCACTTCAGAACAGTGTTGATCCACACCAGTGGAGGCTCTATCTGACTGTCCCTAGAAGATTGTTAATTGAAACCAGACGTAAGCCATTGACTGCATTATCCAGTGCACAGAATTATACCCAATTATACCCTGATCATAATCTTTCAAATCCAGCTCTCAATCCCCATAAAACACTCATGCACTGTCTCCTGAGAAGTACAGTGAATGAGTATTTTCTGTATCACCTTCTGGGGTAAATGGATACAATTGTAATACATTTCAGTGAAGTTGTATCAGAAGACAATTCAGCTTGGTCAATCGTAGGCTAGTCTAAACTGCATGTAGCAGTGAATCACATCAAAGAGATTATTTGTTTTAAGACTAAAAATCTTTTGATGTACAGGAAAATAGAATGGTAGGATAAAAATGAAGTTTATTTTACACATGAAATAAATGCACAGCTGAATCTGGATTGAAAGCAATATTCGGTTCTTATAATATTTTCCATCTAGATCCCAAGTTATGTTCCATTCAGATGTTAAAAAAATTCAAAATAAGGAAGGAAAAAAAAAAGTAAAACTTCCAGTCTCTATAGTGATTAAGATTCTTGCCTCTGGATCACAAATACTAAACAAGCTGTCATATGAACTGTTATAGGTTCCACAGCTTGGAATCCACAAGCTGAAACCATTTACTTCATCAGTTAGCCACACTGAACAGAAAAGCTACAACAAAACAGAAGCTTGCTTTCACATGAAACAAAAACAAAACAAAACAAAACAAACAAAAAGAACCAACCAAACTCAAAAATTCTAGGTGTTAAACCTACTCAGAGTGACTAACATACTATAAGTTGAGCCAGCATATTTTCTGTTTCAGTGACTCCCATAAGGACTGCCAAAACTGCCCTCAGAATCACACCTTGTGAAGCGTTCCATCTGATTCCCCAAGGCTTGTTTTGATTTTGTTTGCTCACAATCAATAAGATTCCCCCAGGAGCAAAAAACATTATGCCAAGTTGAAGTGCATATTTTACATACAGGAAGAAGACAGCAGGACATTAAAATTAACATTTATCAGAGGGCAATCATTTGTCACAGGCATTTCTAGGTAAGGTTCTCTATTCTTTAAAAGCAAATTAAATAATATTCAATGAAAGAATAATGATAATTTTCAGATAGAAAAGAAATTGTTGTGGCAGGTCTCAAACTGTTTCAAAACACTCACTTTTGAGACTGTAGTTTCCTCTCTGTCAAATATAAGGAATCAAGCAAGACATATGGTGAGCATGCCCTACAACAAACAATGAGGACTGCTTGAAAAGAGAAGATGATCACAGAGAAATGTATTTGTGAATTCTGGTTGCATCCCCTTTATTTTTTCAGCCCTCAGAGAGACTCCTTGACCTCCTTGATCTCAATGTATCAATCAATCTTTAAAATACTTCTGGGGAAAAAAAAAAAAAGGGTATTCTCCAGACTCTTGGTGTTGGAGACGCTTACTACTGTGGGTTAGTCTTGGAGACTGAAAGATCTGAACACCAAGAAATATGAATGCTCCCAGTCTCAAGGAGCAATGATCAGTAGAGACATTTCACTGTTGCTCTGCTGGCAGCAGATACTGGGGGCAGAGGAAGAGCTCTGGAGATAAAGGGAAAAGGAAGGTGGAAAGAGAATGGTGCTCAGGATGCTCAGCAATCGCTACTGGTACCATACAAACCAGAATTATGGCGCATGATATTCAGCACATCCCCTGACAACTTAAATACAGTCTAAAGTACAATGTATTTAAGGACACAGTAGGACAACTCATTTACTAATGCCAGAGGTAGGGGAAGGTTTAGGTCTCATACCAATATATTTGCAAGTAAGAAACTCTTTTTCTCAGGCTACGTCCTTTTTCTGCAAGTTCAAGACTAAAGATATTTTGTTTGTTTTAGCAAGGCATCACACACACAGAGTTCATTCAGGATATTCTTGTTTGTGGCTCATCAAGTCTTACATGACTGGGAACAAGAAAATACTTGAGAAAGTCTGGAAAATCCAATCATCTCCCATGTGGTCCTGCTCCAGACCAGCACCTCAAGATGGCTGGTTCAGACAATGTGAACAAGCTGTACATGAACATAGAACTTAGAATCACAGAATCAGAGAATATCCTGAGTTAGAACAGACCGACAAGAATCACCAAGTCCAGCTCCTGGTTTTGCACAGGAGAGCCCAAAGAATATGTGTGAGAGTATGTGCCAAACACTTTTTGAACTCTGTCAGGCTTGGTGCTGCAACCACTTCTGTGGGGAGCCTGTTTCAGTACCCAACCACCCTCTTAGTGAAGAACTTTTTCCTAATATCCTATCTAAACCTTCCCTGACGCAGTTTCAGGCCATTCTCTTTGGTCCTGTCCCTGGTCACCACAGAGAAGAGATCAGTACCTGCCCCTCCTTTTCCCCTCACAAGGAAGTTTGAACTGCAATGAGGTCTCCCCTCAGTCTCCTCTTCCCTAGGCTGAACAGACCAAGTGACCACAGTTGCGTCTCATATGGCTTCCCCTCAAGGACCATTTCCACCTTCATTGCCTTCCTTTGGACACTCTTTAACAGTTAAAAGTCTTCTATCTGCTGTGGGACCCAGAACTGTCCTCAGGAGTTGTGGTGAGGCTGCCCCAGTGCAGAGCAGAGCGGGACAATCCCCTCCCTTGCCTGGCTGGTGATGCTGTGCCTGATGCCCCCCAGGACACGGGTGGCCCTCCTGGCTGCCAGGGCACTGCTGGCTCATGTTCAACTTGCCACAGACCAGGACCCCCAGGTCCCTTTCTGTGTCACTGTTCTCCATCATCTCGTTCCCCAGTCTGTATTTAGGGTTGCCCTGTCCCTGTGCAGAATCCAGTACTTTTCCTTGTTAAACTTCAGAGAATTGGCAATTGTCCCGCCCTCTTGTTGGCTGAGGTCCCTCTGCAGGACCTTTCTACCCTTGAGGGAGTCAACAGCTCCTTCCAGTTTTGTATCATCTGTGAACTTGCTTAGTATCCATTCCAGTCCATGTCCAAATCATTTATGAAGATGTTGAAGAGCGTAAGGCTGAGGATGGAGCCCCGTGGAACCTCACTAGGGTGCCAGTCTGATGTCACCCCATTCACTGTAACCCTTTGTGCCTACTCCATGAACCACATGCTCACCCATCACATGATGTGTCTATCCAGCTGTGGGCTGGACATTTTGTCCAGAAGGCCATTTTCAGAGATGTAAGCAAATTTCTTCTGTCTTGCTTGCTAGGCAGCTTTCAAGCCCTGAAAGAGCTATCCAAGCTCATAAGCATCTTCTTGGGTTCCTGCATAGTTCAATACCTTTTCTATTCAATCAGGATTTTCTTCTACACAGTCTTCTCAACCTTACAATTGTGATAGCATTTTTTCAAAGCAAACAAAATATATCCAAACATGATATTTGAAGTACAAGACAGAGAAGAATATCCTGCCTCACTTTGTCTGCACTGTCAACCCAAATCCATATAGCTACTGCTAGCTTGACATTGGATCCCAGCTAAGCCTGTGAGTTACTTTAACTGAGACTTTGCACATACTCAAGTACATGAGAACTGTGAGTGTACATCTTCCTGAGAAAAACAGTGTAGACATACTAGCTGTCAAAAAAAATTTAAAAAATAAAATTAAACTGTCCTTGATCTCTTTAGGTGTAATAATCACTACCTCCAATGAGATTAATAGGTCCCAGCACAAACCTTTATTCCTGTAAGAGCCCAATAATAAGAGAGAGTCTTGAAAAAGTGCTTCGTCATTATGTCTGCTTATCGTAATCATTCTTGAACACCTGGAAACTACATGCAGTATGGATCATGGCTAGCCCACCCTGAGGCCCATAAAAAGGACGGCGAAACTGGTGCAAAGTGTGGAGGACAAGCAAGGGACAGAATCCCTGACCTTTGCCTTCCTCCCCTGCCACCACCATGGCCTTCTGCGAGACACCCTGAGGCCTGCGGGAGCCAAGGCCGCCCGCCTGAGGAGCACCCCCCGATCCTGCACCCCCGGGCCGCAGTCACCGGTGAGCTGTGGAACCCCTGCCCCGCTCCTGCACCCCCGGGCCGCAGTCACCGGTGAGCTGTGGAACCCCTGCCCCGCTCCTGCACCCCCGGGCCGCAGTCACCGATGAGCTGTGGAACCCCTGCCTTGCTCCTGCGTCCCGCGGCGAGAGCACCCCGGGGCTCGGCTGCAGGGACTGGGCACCGCTCCTGCATCTCGGAGGAAGGGCCGCCGCATTCCAGCCAAACTGCCCCAGAGATCGGAGAAGGCAGATAAGGCGCTTCAAACAGCAGGAAAAAAAGGCAAAAACTGCTCCGCTCCCCCCACCCCGTCTCAGATGCACCGAAGATGCACTGTGTGGTGGTAATCTATCCTATGCTTTTTAAAGTAACCTTGGCCTTCTCGAAACTTGTCTCTACTTTTCTCTTTCTTTCTCTTTGCTTCTCTTACTATAAATTAAAAATATATCAATTTTTTGGCATCAACATTTAATCTTGTTTGGTTTTAACCTCATTTTTGGGAATACATTGAACCTTCAAAGTTCTTTCCGGTTTATGTACAGGGAAAGATGTAAAAAAGGAAGGGTATTTTGTAGGAAGGACCTATGATCAAAGGGTAGAAAGAAGAATAAAATTAAGTTTTTACACCAGAGACGCATGGTGTACTGAGAGCCTGGGAACTATTGAATGGAGGGAAAATTATGAGCAAAGAGGGAAACCCTTGGCAGAGAACAATGCTACTAAAGGAACGCCAGAAGTGCTCAAAGGGAGGCCAGGGAACAGGTTAGCTTTTCTTGGTCTATTTGTTTTTGCTGATAAATAATTACTGTGCCTATTAAATTGTTCAAGGAAAAAGGGCAGGGCCCATATTTGCCATTCTCATCATGGATTTTAGGCATATCACTGTCAGTTGCCAAGGTTGTGTTTATGTGTTCCTCTCTCAGTACACAGGAGGGGTAGCTTTCTTCCCTTGTGCTTCCCCTTAGCATTTTGGGGGCTTAGTTGAATACACTAGGCTGCACAAGATGCAGACAGTAAAAGAGAAAAGAATCATCCCCTGATGACATCAACATTTATTGCAGTTCCTAGCAACAATGGGAAGAGGGATCTGGCATTTTTGCTTGTCAAGTTGTTCTTTCTTTATTAATGTATTTTAAACTATAACTTCTGTTGTGGTCTGACCAGAGGCTGCTAGTTCTTATTTCAGATATAGATTTTGACTTCATCATCTGTGTTTAACCATATTTGCTCTTCTGGCCAGAGGATGCATCTAGGGACAAATGCAAATCATCAAGAACCACTGCCATTTATGTAGGATTTGCAGAGATGTGCAGAGACTGGGGGTCTTTCTCCACACAAAAGTCTTCAAATCCCTTTAAAGTAAATAAGAGTACACACAAATAAATAAAGAAAAACATCTTGATTACTGGTGCCTTGTTCACAGATTAAATCCTACATGTATTAGAATTGTGGGGTTTCTTCCTCTCATATGATTCCCTACAGAAGCAGAGTTTTATACTTATACATGCATATATAATGAAATACGACACTAATATGGTCTACAGGGGAAAAAAATGTTGAGGAACAGCAAAGACTTTCATTTAGGTAAATGCAGCAAACTACTATATAACCTGTGTGTAAATATATAGATAAATATAGATATAGATAGATAGATATAGATAGATATAGGTGATTTATATATATATACATAAAAATAGTATGAGGCTGCTTAGGATTCAGAGACTGTGGAAGACCAACACTATTACAGAGATTTATTTTCATCAGCTGAGATTAGCCTTTAGATATATCTGGGTATAGGGAAAAAAAATCCTTCCAAGAGAAACTTTTAATCATAATCATATTTTGAAACCATTGAAATTTTCTTGTATGTTTTTTAATTAACACATCAGATTTCCACTGTAGCTGATCATGCACCTAAAATAGAGAAAAATGAAAAAAAATATATATTAGTTACATGTCCCCAAGGGTAAAATAGTTCATGTTAGAGATGTGATAGATATGAATGTAGAAATACTACTTTTTATGAGTACTTTTGCTGTAAAAGTTTACCAATATTATTGGTGACTGATATATGAAATATTTTATGTTCATCCAGGACAAAAAAACACAGAAAAAAAAAAAAGTGAGTAAAGCCATTTCCAGTAGTCCTTACTAAAATAAACATCAGGAAAGATATATTTCTGTACAGCTCTGAACTATGGACATGAATAAATTTGTTGTTCAAAAACAAGTCACTTTTTCACAGCTGAATTTAAGTTTTCTTTAGAAGAGATTTACTAGCTTTCAAATATAGAGGAGAAAATTCTTTTCACCAGGGATTTCCATAATGCACATAGGATGAGTATGCTTGCAAATGGAATTTTGCAGTGCAATGTGGAAACTGTGGCAAAGGGTTACCCTGTGTAGGCCAAGGAACTGCCCCTGCCTCTTTCTCCACCTGAAAGAACCTCCATTTCTTCTGACCAAAAAACTATTTCCATTTTGCACATAATCCTATTAAAGCTTATGTCAGCATGGGGTGGGGAAACAGAAATTTAAACATCTGTTTTACAAGTAGGAGTGCATTTTTTGAGATACAAACCCATCCACAAAAGTTCTGTCTAGAGTAATTTACCCTGCAACCACAATAAAGTCTACTAAATTTCTCAACTACACAGTAGCCACTGTTCCCACCAGGAATTTTAATTTGCAGCCTGGGCACTGTTACAAAGAATAAGTATTTCCATATTTACATATAGCAGGTATAGGAATTTGTGGTACAATGAGAATAAAAGTTAGAAGAAAGCTGAGAAATTGCAATCCAAGTATCATATGCAGTTAAACCCCACTTCTTAGAAACATTAAATTGGCATTCGTTTTAGGCAGAGTTTTGGTGGTTCATGGTCTTTGTTACCAAAATTGCAAAGCTGAATCTGTTGGAGTTTCTAATTAAATTTAGGGCTCTGAATTTAGTCTTTCATGCCAGTTGTGGTTCTGGGATGATTTGAAGTGTCATGAAATTATTCTCCAAGTTAACAAAGAGATCAAGTGAGAGCTTTGTAACTGAAATGGCAGAACTAAACAAATTAACTTAAACCAAACTACACCTAATGAACTCAGCTCAAAAAAGATTTTCTGACTTGATAAGTTATAGCATTAGGGTTGCCACTGTCAATAAGATATAATGGTAATATTTTAGTAGGAAATGCACAAAGCTGTATCAAAATTTCAGCACCATCTCTTTGTCAATATCCTGACCAAAAAGCTTTATACTGGCTTGTCCATTGTAGCTGTGTCATTGCAAATTACAGCATGAGATTGTGCTCAGTTACTGATCAGCCAGCAAAAACACAAGTGTTTTACTGTCTGACAGCAGGTTAAAAGGATTCTGTCACTTATGCAGCTTTTTAAGCAATACAGTTGTCAAATAACTCATCTGGTTTTATTCCCTTGCAGTATTGCACTGAATTAATTTGTCTACTGGTTTTTGCTCAGCGTGTTGTTTGCAGGATTGCAGCGTGCACATCATATAATATTTGGGCCATTGCCTGTGGGGCAATGCTTTTGGATATAAAAGACAAAATTCAGAACAAAGTCAGCAGAGCTTTTTGCAGTAAAACTGCCACCAATTAAGTTATTGCTCTCAGTAGCAATCATATTGTCTAACCATCTCCCTCATAGAGTAAGACAGAAATTTACTGTTAACAGCTACACAATTACTGCTAGGTCTGCGTATGCAGATGAAAGGGATTGCAGAGACTTCACAGTGAAACAAAAAAATTAGGATATGGATACATAAAGAGGGGGACAAAATTTCAGTAGAGACAGATTGAAAATACAGATCACTGTGAAAGGCTGAGTTGTGCAACAGAAGATCTTTTCAAATTATCGTGGTTTTGTCAGTACTTTTCATGCAAGGAAAAGCCATCTGACTGAAATCACCAATGGTTGCTGCTATGTTTTGGGCAACCAAGAGAGAGAGAACTTTAACAGCACAGAACACCATAAAAATAAAACAAAACAAAAAACCCAAGAAAAACAAAGCAAAACAAAATGAAACAAAACAAAACAAAAGACCTAAGGAAAGAAAACAAAAATAAAATTTAAAAAAAATTTTAAAAAATTTAAAAAAAACCTGTCATCCCAAACAAACAACCAAACCATCTAGGCAAACACCAGATTTCTATAACTTCTTTCCCTCTTCACCAAATACAAGTAAGTAACTAACATTGAAAGAAATTATAAGGCTCCTAAATATACATAGGACAAACATTCAAACAGTGTAGAAATTAAGTGTGCATGTGCTTCTTTTTATAATGCTCTCATACAATATATCAAATAATTCCTTAAGGTGTATGTTTGCTGATTTTACTGAATTAGTATAGAATTCAAGGGTCTTGAGGCTTTATGTCTTTCTCTAAATATGATTACACCACTCTTTTAGACATTGATTTTGAATGAAACTGAAACCGATGAAATAATTTGTCTGGGGATAAGTGAAAATACTTTCTACATGAGAGTCATCAAATAAATGTAATTTTTTTTTATAGAAAAGGACATAGGAAATCATTCCCACTAGATTATGTCACATTGTAACTACTAACCTAATTGCCATTTATACAAGCATCTTAATCCCTTCCAAAGTAAAAGGTATTTTTATTTAGTAGACATAGCTGTTTATGTTGTTGAGACTATTTCTTGTCTTCTTGCTTGAATCTCTCTCTGGTCATCACCTCTGTTTCTTAGATTCCAAAAAAACATGACTTGACTTGCTTTCTTGAAAACTCAATAATATTACCCTAAGTCTATAACAGATCAATAAATTCACTTTCTAAATTTAGTCCATGGTTGTTATGGGCTAAAGTCCTTTACCTAGACTTCATAGTCCACCATGCACATTGATTCTTCTCTTGATCTGAAACACTGAAACATGAGAAGCTTAAGAAAATGGACATCAGATCCAGTAGAGCATAAATTTGGGGAAAAGAGATTCTTATTTCCTACAGTCTCCATAATGTACATCACACTGATATTCCTAAAGTCAAATTTGACCATATATTGCCTTTTTACATCTTCTAAAAGATGTCATGGAGGATGAGTCATATGTTCATTGTTATAGTAAAATACATCATTAAAAATAGGAAAAAGAAAGAAATAGAGAATGAACCACAACTCCTAAACCCAAGACTTCAGTCTTGGGCATGCATAAGTAGTTACCTGGGAAACAGAACTACTTGTATTATTTAGATTATACTCTCATGAAAGGAATCTTCTGCATCAGATCCCTAACACATGCCAGTATGCCATCTTGGAATGAGGAAAAAAAATCAAAACTTTTTTTTTTTTTTTGTGAGGTCCCTTAAATATCTTTTACCTCAGGCTTTTTTCTTTCTCTATTATGGTACTGAAAAATTTATGTTGAAAAATATGATTGTAATTCTATCTTGCATGATGATGCAGAAATTTAGTAACATTGACTTTTTTTTTAACAGTTTGAAGTATTCAGAGAAAATTGTTGGTATTTTTATCCTAGTTGTCATCCTAAGTTTAGGAGTTAATATTTTCTCAAGTTAGTTGGCAGCAGTTATCATCAAACATAAACCCCAGTGCAACTGCCGGAAGCATTATCTGGGACTTACACCCACCTGTTTCCTTATCCCAAAGTTATTCATTGTTTCCCCTCATCTGTCATGTGCCAGAGAACTTAGTTTTTTTTGAATGAAACAGTAAAATGCTTTCCAGGTACATGGCAAGTACATGATGTTCTCGTTGACTTGCAGTAATTAACCAATACATTTGCTCCAGCTTCAAATAACATTCATCGATTTCAAATTTAAAAATCTGAATTGAGAGGTGGAGAAAAAAAAATTAACTTTTGTGACAGGATTTGAACCACTGCTGAGTCTTGGATTCATGTCAAAATGAGACTCAAGTGGGCATCAGTCTTTCCTTCCCGCATGTTACTCTCTGGTGGAAGGGAGGCTGTGGTTGTCAGACCAGAAAAGAGCTGAGAAGTTAATCCTAGGACAGCACAAAGTCCACCTTTCTTGGGCAGCTTATAATGTCCCAAAACTGCCGAACTACTACAGTGCTAGACAGTCATGATGCAGACAGTCTAGGATGGGATCTTGAAAATAGGAGACTCTTCAACCTTACATAAGAGGTTTTTTTTAAGAGATACAGGCACTTATTTGAATAGATAGGCAAACTGAAGTAAGAAAAGGTAAGCTAATGACAGTTATGCCTTTCATGTGTGCCATAGTTGGCTCAGAGCAAAGAAAGCCAAGATTATCCCTGTACATCCCATCATTCTTAGCTATGACCAACATAGGTCAAAAAAATCTTCCTATTGGAGTGAAATGACAAAGACAGTAAAGACAGAGGCAGAATGCCTTCGGTCAGATTGCTTCTAGAGAAACTTGTCTGCAGCAAACTCAAGCTACAGAAAAATTGCAGCTCACAATTGTCATGCCATGCAATCTAGTAGGAAGAAGGAAGCATTGCTACTAGTACCCCAAGGGTAGCTCCAGTGGTCTGGAGATACACCAGGAAATCTAGACACAGAAATGCTGACTCCTCCCCACCTGCAACAGTTCTTTGCTGTAGTTAATACTAATCAGTTATCAAACTAGAAATGGGTTCACTACAACATAAAACAAGAAAATCAGAGCAGCATTTAGCCTACTGCCAGGCCTGTGTTTCAGCAGACACTGTAAATGTATCTGCAAGTGGCACTGAAGTTCAAAAGGAATAATTAATCTGAAATAATTTGTCTGTAATGAGCTCTCTCTCTTAAAAAGCTCTTAGATTTAGGCAGCCAGATGACGAATCACCAGAAACTGGGTGCTTTATTCCCTTGATTAATTTTTTTCTTTTCTTTACTTAAAACTTTAAAATGTTATGAGTTACCACCAATTTTCAGCACAGTATTTTTTTTACCATAGTTTACATTATTTTGTTTAATTAATTTAAATGCTATAACAGTTACATGTTCAGAAAGATTCTTTTGCAGTCAATTTTACAAACGAATTAAGAAAAGAAAAAAGTCCTAGATAAGTATAAAGTTAAGCAGATGCAAAGTCATGTTTATTAGCATAATAATGTCATTATTCTAGCAACAAATGTTTTTTGCCTAATAAAAATATTCAGAATAATTAAACCAAATAATGTTTAATATTGCTTACATTCACATAGTTAAGGTGAAATAAACAAATGAGTGGGCTTACAGAGAAAGTGCAGCTTCATTTATTGCTTAAGTAATGTTTTGTTATATAATAATCTTAGCCTGGGTGGTATATTAGATTATTTTTGATCTTTCTACATGTAATTTCCATGTGTTAGCAAAATGTAAGACTTTCAGTTCTTCTGTTTGATACTGGATCAGAGCAGAAAAGAACAGTGACAAGGCAGATTATGTAATAATTTTGAGCAAAAGTAGAAATAAATAATGATAAGACTTTTAAAATGGTGGTCTGGTTGCCAACAAAGTGGCCCCATGTGTTCTGTCCTCTAAACAATAGAAAATGAGTATGAATAAATATTATGAGCTAAACACAAACTGCTTTCTCCTCCACTGTATGTCACTTTGCTCTGATGAAGCTCAAGTGCTTACACATAAACTTCTCATCCACTTGACAAATCTCAGGAAAAAAATCAAAAACAAAAAACCAGCAACCCAAATATTTTGATAAAGGTCATTTGAGAATGTGAGGCCATGTCAGCAAGTGTTAAATCTGGAGTAGCAATGATCATGCAAAAGTATTCTGGTCTACTATTTCAGGTGACCAGCCAAGACAAGAAGATATGTTGTTCCTGGGTCTTGTAGGAGGCCATAAAAGTAAAAACCTCAGTACTTTTCCACTTTTTTTTAATTTAGTAAGGTGATGAAGAGAAGCTGTGATTTGTCCCCAAAAGATCTGTCATTCACAATGTTGATTCAAATAGAAAGTTCAAATAATGGTAATAAATGAAAACAAAATTGTAATTTTGTAATATTGACAGTCAGGTCCACCAAAATCTGGTTTACTACTCACATAGAGTAATACAGACCACTTGCAATGGTATTTGGAACTGCAGCAGTAGTTTGCAGATGTGGAGGATGCATAAGTGCCCCACTGTATACAGGTGCCTAGGCTGGGGAGGCAGGTTTTTCCACAAGGATTTGATAGCCGCCCCTGGAGAAAAGTGCTTTTGCTGTTTACATTTTTACTTGGGTCCCTACTTCAAGCCAATTCATTTCTTAGGATAACAGTTTGTATAAATTATTTCAACTTGGGCATCCATATCCCAGTGTGCTTGAAACAAATCAATAGTTTTCTCAATCCATTTTGAAAGCATCATTCCACTCACTTTTACAATGAGAAAATATATTTTAGCAAGCATAATATAGTACACAGCTTTTCTTATGTCATGTAGATGCCTAATTTCTGTTCCTTGCATTCCCATTCTTCAGTCAAAATCCTTTATTTATTAGGATTTATGTTGCTGAGAATAATAATTTCTTGTAATTGTTAAGTATTTTTCTTTTGATCTTCTGAAGGTAGTAGAAACATACATGCATTGCGGTGTATACCTGTGTCTAGAAGTTAGAAAGCGAAAGGCAGAATATTTTGCAGTCCCTGTGTAAAAATGATGAATTAATAGCTTACTTTATTTTTGCATAAAGCATTATTTTGACATCTACACTAATTATATCTCAATCCCTTTTAAAAACCACAATTTCTAAAAAAATAAATAGAGTGTCTTTCTGATGCACATTGATCCCAAACCTATCACCGTTGCATTGCTTGGTTTCAGCAAGGAAAAACATTATGACAGATAAAAATTATTTCAGCTATTGATGGCTAGAAGAAATAATTTTCTGTGATTGTTCTGTTATAATATTATTTCTATTTGAAAGAAAAATATTTGTTTTGAGAAGGCAAGATTCTTTCATTGTTAGCTTCACACAACCCTTATTTTCTTTGGGTCTACTTTCTTTCCAGCCTACATAGAGGTTTCTATTCCATGTAGAAATTTTGTTGACATACACTCCTTGCTATTTATCCAGCTTACAGAATGTGATTAAATTGGTGTTCACTCAGAATACCATCAGATGTATTCTCAATGTATGAGAACGTCACTGTCTCCAGGTACTGGCTTTGCTTTATCTTTTCCAGAGATCTAGAGTAACTATATCCATGTAAATGGATACTATATCCATGTTAATAATCTTGGTTTGTTTTTTAAGTCTCTCCCATTTCAGTTTATCAGGCTGTATTGAAAAATATTATCTTCAAAAACCCAAATTAGGAGAAGTTTTGTACTTTGGTGGCTTATTTTATACTTTGTAATACGCTAGTATTGTCCTTTCATCTAAGCTCATCCCAATGTCAGCATTGCTCTGTGGAATCAGCAGAGCAGTCCAGTAATCAAGTACAATGGAAACATTAGTATGTTTCTGAATCAAAGTTTCAAGACACTTTGAAACATTTAGTTTAATGTTTAAAGCAGGGATTGAATTCAAAGTTTCCATAACTGGAGTCGTTTACAGCACTTTACAGACTTGCCAAAATATTTAGTTGAAGGAATTTTTTTTTTTTTGGGGGGGGGGGTGGGAAAACGGAGTTTACA